>JBAJHX010000053.1:18620209-18658360 GCA_037176925.1 Amniataba percoides | reverse complement strand
CCGCCGCTGCCCTCCCCGTCCTTCCTGCGTGAAACACATGTGATGTTCGCGGCCGCACAAAGTGCCGCGCAAACGCCGGCAGCGCGTCGCCAAAAGCATTTCGAGACATCACGTACCTGGTTCCAGCTGCGCGCGGCACTCACTGCATAATCCTCCTCCTTCAACGCCAACTTTTTTTTTGCCTCTTCCCTCCAAACCGAGCGGCCCCGCGGGTGCTTGACACTTGTTTATTGCACGGGCCACTTTTCTCTTTTGCCCCCGTCTGTCCTGACAAGCCGCTCTACTCGGATACAGCGTGAGAGGAGGGGAGAGGGAGGGGAGGAGAGGAGAGGAGGGGAGGGGGGGTAAGAGAGGGAGAGAGCTAACGCAGAGGAAAGGCTGCGAGCCTCCAGTTCAACATCTCAACAAACCGGAGAGAGGATCAGACGGAGCAATCCATTCCTCCGCGGTGATGGTTGGTGCGGGAAAGATGGACCCAAGAGGAAAAACAAAAAAAAAGAGGGGAAAAAAAAGCAGCTGTGCGCAATCGGAGAACCTGGTCTCTGCCTCTCCGTCCTCAGACGTGGGGACGCTCTGCCGGTCGGTGAGGTGGAGGTTGGTGGGGGGGATGGAGGGGGAGCGACCGTCCGCACTCTGCGCGCAGGAGCGACCGAGAGCGCGCTCGCGGGCAGAGCCAAGTCAGCGGTCATCCTCAGTAATCCGGCGAGCCCCCCGCGCGGCGATCAGCCATTAAAACCCGCGCGTCTCCAAACGTGAAACACGACGACGCACGCCGCGATCGGTCTCCACGGCTGAACTGGAAATCACCGTGAATGTCAAAATTTAAATATCACCAACTGGAGGAGAGAAAAAAAAGAATGAATGCATCTATATGACGCGAGGTTATTGAATCTTATATAAGGTGCAGCTTTATCAGTGCAGAGAGACCCTGCTGAATATTATTCTGTGATAACTCGCGTGTATTAAAGGAATTAAAGGTCAGCTCCATTATGCCAAATGGGCTGCTGCTGCAGCACTGCCACATATATTTACAGCCTAACAGGCAAAGTTGGCTGGCTCTGTGTTTTTTTTCTTGAGCCTGAACACGCATTCTTGGGGTGCCTCCTTGCTCGGCCTTGTGCTCATTACCGTGGTCCTCATGCATCTCTTTTTTAAACAGTGCACCCACTGCACTGCGGGCTACCGTTCACATTAGCACACTGCCTAATGGGCTTTCGCTGTATTAGCAGCAATAGAAAGGTGCAATAACAGAAGCATGCAATTATGCACCATAACTAGGGAAAACATTGTTAACAGTTACCCTATTGCCTCCGACTCTCCAAGCTGTAAATGCATATTTCCCAGTGGACATATGATAATAACGCCCGCTTATTTGAAAACACCTTGTAAGGAGAACCTTGTGGCTCTTTTGATAAAGATTTCATTTCGGAGGCATTTTTATGCATAACTGGGGATTGGCAGGGGACATAAAGCTCCCACTTTTGGCTTTATTTATCTATTTATTTCACTCTTTCATTTCCTATTTTAGTTGAGCAATACATTATCCTGTCCGCGACCGATGCGTTGATTAAGATAAATAAGGGCACTAGCTCATAGGAGAAGTAAAAATCGGGAAAGCTCCACTCCATTTGAATTCGCAGATGGAGCGGCTGAATCCAGAGCGAAGGGTGAAAGGAAAGAGGCGGGAATCATCGGATCTCTAGTGGGTAACACAGGTGCGGCGTGAGATGAAAAATGCAGATGAGGGTAGGATGGCATGCTGAACCATTTTTAAGTCCCCAAGTGATAACCTAAATAAACAGCCTTGACTTGGGCCTACGATAGCCGTTCTTAATCATGCAGGTGCAGCTTGTCCACAGATTCACAGTTTCTCCAATGTGGACTTTTGTTTTCTTCTTTTTTAAATGATATTTTTGGGCTTTTCTAACCTTTAATGTACATAGGACAGCTGAAGAGTGACAGGACAGGTGGGAGAGAGGGGGGGGGGGGGAGAAGTGCAGCAAATGAGCTCCAGGCAGGAACTGAACCTGAACGCCTGCTACCAACTGAGCCACCTGTGCACCCTGGACTTTTGTTTTCTTATAGATAATGAGCTTTGTTTTTACCAGCCATACTGTCATTCCACTGTCCAAGAATAATGCGATGAAAAAAATACGAGAGTCATCTGAAACCCACCCCAGCTCCCCTTCCCATTTCACATGGTGTTAGCGGGGATTTGAAAGTAATGATGTCAGCAGTATTAAATCTGTCCTTTCCATCCGTCTGCACTTAAGTCCTTGCATATGGACACACCTAGAGATTAGCCCTAATATGTCCTATAACAGGCCAACACTCAGCCAGCCAGCGTAGATGTGGAGACCGGCCAGTGAGTGAGCAAACCCAGATTAGATCGTCCGAAATGTGCAGCCTGACGATCATTTTGCTCATCGGTTTAAAATCGACCTCCCGAGCAGACAGCCGCCGGTTTCTGCCTACGGGCTGCCCGTGAGCCTCGTCCCGCCATAATGCAGGATCAGTGGTGGCAATCCAAAGTACCGCTGGCAGTTCACCTTTTTCCTCCACTTTTCTGCCAGTGTTAAACAAATTTCCACCTTTAAAGCCGACCGCAGCAATAATCTTTTGCTAATTAGTTTGTCGCGAGGTTCCATTTCTTACACGGCTTTTCTATCCCGTCCCTTTCGCCCTGTGCCATAATTAGAAACCTCCATCTTAAAAAGTGATGGATCATCATAAAATCTGACCCCCGAATGAATGTGTTGGCCGAGGCTCGCCCGAACGAGGGAAAAATAATCCTGAGGCAACTTGTCAGATGCTATACGTGTAGATGAGTTAGCTGACCTTTCTCTATCACGAGCCAATATTAGCACAAGCCATTATAACCTATCAAAGCCTAATGCTTATAGCCAATGCTCAGGGGTCCTCCGGCCTCGCAGCACTCTCGCTGTGAATTGCACTCTCGGTGCTATCTCCACCATTACAGACTGCGCCGTGTCAGGGGTTCTATTTAACCTTGTGCGATGAGTTCTCGCCCGGACATCGCCACCAATCATATCCACACCCTCAAGAGTTAACCCTCCCCAAGCGGCGCGTATCCGCAGGTGTTGCGGGTGTATCTGTACGCCTCTCCAACACTGAGAAGAAGATGTATTGTGCTGTTAATTACATAATCAATTTGATTAATTCTCAAAATGCAAATGAGCTAATTAAAGGACCTGAACTTATAGAATTACCACTGATTAGCTGGCTAAGCACTACCGCTGCCCTCTGGATACACCCTTATTAAGCTATATTAACTGTACCTTTTTCACCACGGCAGTGATGTAATACACACATTAGAGCTTTTCAAAATAATAAAGCAACAACAAAAGAAAACCTAACGTATAATGGGCTTTCAGTCAACCAAGACTAGCAAACGGGAGAGGTAATGTTCAGAGTAATGGGCGTTAGACAGACAGTATCTTTAGCCAATTTGCGCCCGCACTAACCTTTGCTTCACGAAATTAAGCTGGTTATTTAAGGCCATATTAACAGGTTTTAAAGCGTTTCTTTGGGCCCGCTTCTCCCCATCTGTCTGCTCGTTTGTTTCTTTAGTAAATAAAGCTCCCTTCCATTCCCCGTTTCTGCCGTTTCTCTCGTCTCTCCCTCGGAGCTGCGAGTGCCCCCGCTGCAGTGGGAGCTGGCTGATGTGAGGCAGTAACAGGTACATCGGGGAGCGAGGAGAGAGTGGTGGAAGAGGAGGGGAGCTGGCTTGGTTTGGCACACAAGTCTGCCGAAATTACATCAAACAGCGGGGGGCAAATGAGCATTTACAGTATAGTTGAGAGGTAGGCAGTGTGTGTGTGTGTGTGTGCACGTACGTTCACTAGTGTGCTGTGTGTTTGCGGGGGGAAGCGTTAGATCCATCGGCATGAGTCTGGAAGCTTACAGGCAGCTTACAGAGCAGCAGGGGGTTTGTGGCACGAGGTGGTGGAGAAGGAGGGGATGGTGGGGTAAGACGCGAGAGGAGGGGGATGAGGAATGCTGGAGGGCTTACAGAGGAATAGGGCACAGCTGGTTTTTAATTGAGTCTCCCCCCTACCACACCGTGCGTACGTGTGTGCACACAAACACACGCACACTGCACTTATTTTTACTCAGCAATTTCCCAGCTGATGGCTCAGAGGAACTAAACACTTCGGTATGGCAGCAGCCTTTGTACGAAGCCCTCCGCGAGGGCTGTGTTTTTTTTTTTTTTTGGTCGTGTGACTGATAAAGCCCTCCACCAATCAAGGTCTCTGACAGCTGTGCGCTCCCATGAATCTTAGCGCTCGGTCTCATCACAAGCAGAAACAGCCTGCCTCCTGCCTCACCTCAGCTTGTGATCTCAGCTGGGAGGGCCGCAGCGGTCACAAGCAAAAATTTAAGCGATCTCTTTTCTGAATTTTATGGCTATTTATGAGATTTGACATAATTTTAAGAATAAATTTGACTAGAGATGTTTATGAAAGATATGTATTTTTTTCCTTCTTAGGCAATTATTTGCTTATTTACTTTAGTATATTTCTCACAAATATGATTTAACATGATTCTCGTTTTTCATAGTGCACGAGTCAGGGCTTAATGTTTCCCATCCAACCAAAACCAGGAGCCAAGAGTCCCGGCTAGCTCGAGTTAAAGCTGCATTTATTTACTGATATATCTTTCGCTATTATCTGGAACTGAGTTGAGTTTATTATTCCACATCACTTAACGAGGCAGCGGCTTAATTCAGTCACAATTAAAAAAAGAAAGTCAAATAAACTGCTAAAGGTGATGAGTTGCAGTAGCTGCCATCCCAGCTCTGCTCCAATTGAAATCAAACATTTAAATCAAATTTAAAAAAAGGAAGTAAGAAAATTGTATTGATTTTTGATTATTTGAGTATTAACAGTTGAAGGAAACACATATAGCAGAAGCATTTAATCCCTATAAATTGTAAATAATAAGAATAAAGTTGATTTTCTTTCTGTTTTCTCCTTACATTCCCTTTAAGCTTTCCAAAATCAGAGTGCAGTATGTGTTTTTTATGTGTCCACTGGCCAGTATACACACACTGCTAAAAAAAAAAGCAGCCTTTTCTGTTTCTCAGATGATCACAAATCCATAAAACCCCTGTTTTTCTAACATCACTGACTGAAACAAGCCTCTGGTGTAAAAGTATCAGAAAACATGAATTGCTCAGATTTAGTTGTCATCTCGTGTTGGTTAATGTGATAAAAAAAAAAAAAGATGAGCTAGTCCATATGGAACTCACAGCCAGTTGCAATTCTTTGTTTTGATCAGGTTACGTGTATGTTCTCATTAACATATTGCACATTTAACACTTAATTAGCAAGATGTAATGAAACTTACAGAATTTCACCGTACCGCTCTGCTCTGCTCTGCTCTGAGAGAATATTTTGTCAAGACGCACACTGTGCCTAGCAGTTGGTACTGTAAATGCATGGCAGTGAGATAACAAGGTCCACAGTTCAAATCCACGGAACAGTTACTTAAGAAACTATGAATGAGCCAGAAACTGCAGTAAATGTTACCCCACAAAATAAAAAAAGGCTTTTCTTTCCTTCGTGCAAGCGGCTCCGGTTCTTATTTCCTTGATGCAACACAAGAACAAACGTGCAAACAAACAACAAGAATGCTTCTGTGCTTTAATGAGCTGTGGGGAAATATGTGTGATGCACATTTTGAAAAGAATGTGCGGGGTTGGGGAGGGGGGGCACAAACTGGAATGCTGCTTTTCAGAGAGCGCATCAAGAAAGCGGTAACATATTTCCCGTTCCAAGTCCAACAAGTATAAAATAACTTGTATAAATCATCAGCAACATACTGTGTGTTTAAAGCTCACTTTGGTTTGGATTTTTTACGCCCGGATGATGTAATGATGTGATGATCTAGGCAATTATCTTTGCTTCAAGTAACTACACAATTCATTTTTTTCACTTGGGTGCACACAGTAATTGTGGCTTCCTTAAAAAAAAAAAAAAGAAATTCCAACCTTATGGTTTTTAGAGTATAAGTGTCATTATGAAGTAATGCATGCTAATGTTATTAACAGTGTGTATGTAAACATGGTAAGAGTACTCAAAATCCAGTTGGTGCGTTAACTGACTAATGCGCTCTTGGTCCGCGGTGTCCTGCTCGGTTATTCTTGACCGCATCTGAATGTTGTCAGGAGCCCCTTTTGAGCCGTGCCCATGATATGCCAATTTGCGTACACGTACACACACACGTACGATGAGCCCATTCCGCTTCGTCTACACTGCTCTTTCACAGCGGAGCTGACACCACATGACTGCTACCTCATTAGAGGCTTTAGCCCGTGAGCTAACAGGCCACAGAGACAGTGGGCCATGCCACGTTTGCTAATTATAATAATAACAATAACACTGCCTTAGGATGCTACTTGCTTTTCTTTTCAATTAATTTTATCAGATGCACTCGAGGGGAAAGGAATGGGAGAGGCAGAGGGAGGGGGCAGCCGCCACACACTGGCTCTATAGGAGGGAAATGATGTGTTTATTCTACATACTTGGCCTGATAACAAACTGCTTAATTGCTGCCAAATACCAATGGTTAACCTGCCTTTGAGTAAAAATCATTAACGTATGACAATACTGTTGATGGGACTGATATTACTTACTCTACCACCAGTTGCAGGTAAGCAATTGCTGCGATTTTCCAATACAGTTGTCGTGCAGAGGGAGCTTCTCCTAGCTCTCTCTGGAGAGGTGTGCCTGAGATGGTGAACCCCGAAGTGGGCGTGCAGGAGAAGGAGGACCCGTAAACAAATGTTTCTGAACGGGAGCTGAGGCCCATCTGTGCGATATTGCTTTTGATATTCCCCAACTTTCCCCCGGATCAGAGTTCAGCCTCTGCTATTTCATGTTATTATGTTTGCAATTGATAGAAGTCATCCACAGGTGCCTCTTCGACACAGACAGCGCGCGGCTCCTAAATCTGTACATCAGCATAAAAATGCACACTGACTCATAGCCAGATTGGGTTGTGATAATGTATTCAGGTATGATATGTATTTCTTGGAGAAATGTATAATTTATTTTGACACTTTTGTCAGCAGTATTACCATTTTCCCAGCACATACTGTAACAAATGGGGTAAAACACTATTCTCACTCTGCTGGGGTGAGATTTCAGCACTAACTCCAGGAGCATATGCTGCCCACGTTGTCTCAGTGTATTGAACTTGGCTTAAAGACGTCTCAGAAAAAAAAAGTCGATTAACGTAGGATTAACGATTTCATAGAAGACGTCGACGTACGCGTGTCTGGTTTTGGTCCCAACACACTGAGCAGAACCAGCTGATTCCTCAATCTAGGTTAACCAGTGAAAGAGTAGTTGGTTGTAGTAGACTTCAAAAGTTAACCAGACCCCCTCAAGTTGTGGGAAGCCATGTTTCTGATAAGCATTCATTTAGACAGCGTGTATCCTCTGCCAACATTTTTTCAAGTGATCAGGGTATATGATTAAAGAATTATTTTAAGTGCTGGCTTTTACTTTATAATAGGACATCATTTAATTTATATCAAATTAAGTCATTAGGCACAACATCCCAAAGACAATTTACTCCTCATAAATAGTCTCTGTGTTGAGGTGGTAAAGTAGCAGTTGGTCAAATTTCAGATATTCGGTATCAAAGTCAGGACGTATGCCAGTCTGAAGCAATTTAAAAGACACACACATGGACCAACGTGTCGTTTATATAGACGGCTGTGCGGAGCCATCGTCTGTGCTCTTATGTTATACTGTTCTGTCACATTAAACGTCCAGCCAAGAGGCCCAGTGATAGTAAAGGATGTCTATCAGAGGTGAATTACTGTAGCTCTCTGTGTTAACGTCACCCTCTTACTTTATATCTGGTCCTTACAAACAGGGAGGAGCTGCGATGGGGGGAAAAAAAATGGGAAAAATGCCAAAATAATGTTTTCAGCCAGTTCCATGTAGCAACTAAAGCAAAAATAAAAACCATTATCAAACACTTTCAGCAGCGACTAAAAGCACACTCAGAGAGGATGCTTATTAATGGAAAGCTAAGATGACACAGCCATCTGACTGAACTAAGAAACAGAGAGAGGGATGAAGAAATACTGTAAGGAAAGGGGGAAAAAACCCTATAATTAAGTAAATTAAGCCCTGTCTTATTTGCATGATCTCAATTAATGTGCAGTCCATGTAGCTGCGACAGGCACACACCAGAAATCAAATTAGCAGAGATGAGACGGCATCTGTCTTTGGCTCCCATGTCCCTCTGGACTGGCAGGGATGGCAGGGCTGGCTCCAAACAGCCCATTGTTTTCACAAGAGCTTGATGAATGGGTGGATGACAGCATGCTGCATGTCAGTCACCGAGACAAACTTACTCCTGTTCGAATGCAGGACAGCAGACAAATTAGTGCACAAGATGGTGCCTCAATTAAGTGCCACACATTAAGTTATGTGGGTGGTTCTTCTTTCTTCATCTTATTATTATTGTTATTATGTGTAATACTTTGAGATCAAAGTTTGCAATAGGTCATCTGTACAGAATAGCCACCAATGAGCATGTGTCATTGAGTTGTATATTACCATTGAATTTGGTAATAATTGCTCCTTCTTTTTGAAAATATACACAATCACATCACATCAGTAAGAAGAAGACATGATCCTGACTTCAAGCTGACTTTTGTGTACAAAGACAACATTAAAAATGTCAGTGTAAAAATCTCAATGCTTACAAGGGCAGGCAACTTAGCAACTTTTGACTGACAAGCATCTCCGACACATTTATTTGAAGAGCTGTAAACTGCGAAAGACGGAAATTATAAAAAGCTGTTTGTGCTGCCGTTTGTGTATGTGTGACTGCGCCTGCAGCTCCGTATGTACGCCACAACTTGTCACTGCAAACTGTATTGTAAGTATTGTATTGTAAATGTTATACCCACCGGTGTACCTCAGCAAATGTGGGACCGCGTGTCTGTTCTCATTTACCGTCCGTTTGTGTGCGCGCCGGTGTATTTGTACGCATGTGTAAACAAGCGCGCCGTGTGCTTGTTTGTAGGTCTGTGCGACTGCCGCTGAATTCAGAGGATCTTTTCCCCCCATGGAAATAGGCCAATTTTCTCTGTGAGGCGCCTTGTGACTGCTTTGAAAGAGAAGATGGAGATTCCTTCTAGTTCCAGCTTGGCCAGTAAATGGCGCATGTCTCCTCCCATCAATCACAGAGCTGCACTAACAGACAGCTGGCTGCCTAATATACACCTCCATTAGGAGTCTCTGCTCTTCACTGAAAATCATTGGAATCTCAATAGATGCAGCGAGTATATGGAGGACTAGCCCTGAGGCAGATTTGCCTACCTCTTCCAGCTGAAGGTGTGAATGAGTGTCAGGATTTCAGTTAACAGCTTTTCAACCTCAAACACAGACAGCGGCGAATTACACCGCTGCCACTGACGGCTGCAGACAAATTAACCCAGCAGCTGGGAAGTGGAATTTTATTTCACTATCAGAGTTCGAGTGAAAACTTTTGTGAAATTATTAGTTACATAAACACAAGTGGGGCAAGTCATTCAATTATTTAGCGCCGCAGTAAATATTTAATAAATACAGTACAGTCCCATTTCGGTGCTATTACATTTTCTTCTTTAATCAATTCTTCGATGACCCCGCCGTCTGTTTGCCCGTGTTTCGCTGCGTTTGCCTCGCGGGCTGCTACGAGGCAAAGTTGAGCGAGAAGAATCTTTCTGCTGCCTCCTCGGCCTCCTGCGCCTACATCCTCTTAGTAGTGATTCTGCAACAACATACAACGCTCACTGCTGGTTGACTCATATGAACATGAAACCACACGCATGACATTTTGCATGCTCACGTTTCGGGTTATTTAATATTGATTACGTTTTTTTTTTTTTTGCAATATATTTTGGTGCATGAGCTTTAAGCCGTGTAGAAAGACAGCATATTTTTTTCAGTACAGGTTAATTAGATTATGTCAGCACTTCCTCTGATGCTTGAGATGATTGCTATTAAAATGCAATGACCTAGTGTTTTACATTTTCATGTCAGAACTGATCTAAGCCGTGTCCCCTTTAGTTACTGCTAATACACATGGGACATATGTCATATGTTATAATGACGGTGGCAGAATTACTCAAAATAATGATGAAATGAATTTGCCTTTTTAAAAAAAACTAATAATGGTTCTTAACAAAAACAGACGTGATAAAGATCTAATTTC
Organism: Amniataba percoides; assembly: GCA_037176925.1. NCBI lineage: Eukaryota > Metazoa > Chordata > Actinopteri > Centrarchiformes > Terapontidae > Amniataba > Amniataba percoides. The sequence goes on along the minus strand of JBAJHX010000053.1, from coordinate 18,648,115 downwards.
TGACCCTCAGCTGTGGATTTTGATGACTGAGATGATGGTCAGTAGGAAATGTCATCATTTGTATCTAGCTTTTGTAAGCTAATGCTAAAAGCTGATTTGTTTTAAAATGAGAATCCTGCAAAAAGGTGTCTGCCGAATGTTCAGGAGCAGTGCTGTTTGTGTATTGCGGTGACACCTTGTTAGATTTGGTGCCACAGTTCTCTATTTCAGATGAAAAAATCATATTAAAATGTTCCTTGTTTAAATAAAACTGTGATGACCACTATAGCTGATAACTGTCCTGCACTTGCCTTTGTTTTCTTTATGCTTTACTTTACTCGATTGTTGATTTTCCGCACATTTAGTGTGTTGACCTTTAACCTTAAGCACATTACACTGCTTTGGTTTTGAGTTATACACTTTAATTGACCTCCTTTATGGGCTAAGAATTGAACTGGAGTAAAAATCAGCTCGTTTCTGCACAATGACCAAAGGATGGTTTTAAGGTTTACTTTACAGAAACACATTAGAACAAAACAACATACAGCAAGACAGTTTCCTTTATTTTAATTCATTCAAATGTAACACCAGACATGACATTGAAAGCCAAATGCGTTTCAAGTGAGCTCTTGTGCTAAATACACAAATATATATAGGAATAAATGCATACATCATTTCTATTTGTAAAGACCAGATGTCTTGTTGTTTTTAACCGACACAGGCAGCGATGCACTAACTGTTCCTGGTCTGAGAGACAGAAGAATAAACTTCCTGTGCCTAGAAGGAATGAATAGAAGAACAAATCAAAGCATTGCATACTTGCTCTATTTTTTGGCATATTCCAATCAAACCAAATGGCCCAAGATGTCTGACAAACTCAAATTATACATCTATGGGCTTTTTGAAATGTTCAGAAGTCGTGGCCAAAGCCGCTGACGAGGAGGACGTCAGTTGAGTAGGTGGTGCTTCAGCATTGCCCAGGACACGTACGCATACATACTGCCAAAAGAATGTGCACATATGTGGCCATTAGCATCTTGGCTCTCATAAGGTAGATTTTCCATCCAAATGCCTGAATAGGTTTTGTGTTTTAGTTTTTCAAAATTCTAAGAAATTAACTCGCCATTCTCCTGTCGCGCGTAGTTGTCGAGCTACGGTTGGACAATTTCATTTCACTTTCATTCTCATTTTATAGACAAACTTTGTGTGACATTTAAAAGTACAGCATATTACAAAGTAAGTAGCATAAGCTATCGTCTTTAGTATGCTGCAGAATTACAGTACGGTACATTAATTAAGATGTAACATTAAAGATGTACAGTAAAGACATAACAAGCTGTACTTAGTATTAATTAGACAAAACAAGAAAAAATATGTTCTTTATTAGACAGTATACGAACACAGTTACATCTAAATTAAATATACTATACTCACTATGCCCAATTATACTGCGAATTATAAACCAAACAGAAGATCCTAATAGACCATTTTACAAGATCTAGTCTAATTAGAAATCAAATGAAATATCAGATCCAAAATATGATAAAGTTAGGCACTATTCTAGCCTAACTAAATTATCCTATAATTACACATCACGTCTAATGCTACAAACATGGGCCTATGATAGCTTAATTAGACAACATAGGTTGTAATTAGAAGAATGTAATGCCATATTATTTCGGGCTTAGACTTAATAAAAGCCAGACAACACACTGAGAGCTTAGATGACTGTACATTTATTTGGCTTTTATTATACATAGTTTCACGTCCTTACAGCTTCATAGTATTTGATTGATAAGAATATGAAATATATAATGGTTTCTAAACGTGTAATAGGATCTTTAGTCTGGTTTCAAACTACAGGATAAGAGCATAATAATAAAGCATAATTCATAAATATACTATATTTATGGTCTAATATGGCATATGCAACATATGTAATCTCGAATGCAACATTATGATATAAGTGTATCATGTGAAATTAGGGTATAGTGCGTTTGTCTTATAAAGAACATACTATTACTACAATACACTAATTATAGTTTTTGTCTAATTTGATACAGACCATGTTTTATTGATGCACCATAGAACAATGTGCAACCATAATAATAATAATAATACTGATAATATTGAATCTTGTTGTTAAATCTGTCTGCGTGGTACTGCACAATTTGATCACAACACTAAGGAGATGCCTCTGTTTCAAGGATCTGTCGTTAGCGGGTCAAGGCAAAGCACGAGAAGACACGTTGCGCAGAAGGAGAGATAGATGCGTATTGACTGTCACACCTCAGCCACATCAAACAACCATCATTACTCTTTCAGATAAAATAAAGACACAGAACAAGGAAACAAACAACAATTTCATCACTGTTCTTATGAAGTGTGCAATCTGTGAGAAGACACAATGAACACTCCAATCAATACTTCCCCTTTCTTCCTGCTGTCTCTCAGTAATATATTGGAAATGGAGTTAGAAAGATTGATTCTGTACACAGCGCTACAGGCCAAAGGAAAATTAAATGAAAATGTAAATGAAGACTTCTGCGTTTGGTGTGTTTTCTCCCTCAACTTGTTACTCTGCTCTGAGGCCTTTGCCATAGCCATTTGGAATTTGGTTAATTTGCTATTTCACTCCATGAATACATTCATAGAGCAGAGGCAGAAAGACAACGAGACAAGGGAGGGGAGAGAAAGAAGGTGGGGGTGGGATGGTTAGATTGAGATTGTAATCATTATTAAACTATGAATGCATAACATCAGCCATGTGCCGCTGTTAGGAAGAGAGCACAAGTAACAGCCATCCATTTATGAAAGGAGGATATGGCTGACAGCACAAAAGAGGAGAAAAACTTCACGGAAAGGTCAGAGAGCTATTTCAGAAACTGACAAAAAAAAAAAAAAGCGTGCATCTGCCACGCAAACCTGCACAGGCACACACACAAATGTAAGGCGTACATACACACACACACACACACAGAGGCAAACAAATACAATCACCTTTCTTCGGGGTGAGGGGAAAGTGTACTTCAACTCCGTACAGCCACTCGAGTTGTCGGAAACGGCTTTGGGCTAGGAATAAAAAACTCTGAATCCAAGGAAGCTTTTTGTTGTACGAGGTTAATGTCTGATCCGCACCAACTGCGAAGCGGCTTACTGTTCTAATACAAATTAAGTTTGACTGAATGGGTCAACTGTTCATTCTCAATTAATTTCTCTCCGCATCGGTGTGACAAAATATTAAGTCTAAATTCTTGTACCCAGCAGTAATGTTTTTAGAAGATTTTTAATGCCCCAGACTGGTTTAAAATAGGAACCTGTACCCCTGAGGCATCAAAAACCATGACAAACCATTTTGTCAAAATATATATCTATACATATATATAAAATATCTATCTAATACAAAGTCCAAAACAATTACATTTCATCCTGAAGGCATCATTATCTTCCAAATTTCATGGCAGCCAGTTCAATAACTGTCAAGACATTCAACTCCAAACCAGGCGTGAGGGGAAAGGTCACCACATCAAAGTCACCAAAGTCATTAGGATACATCATCTAGGAACTATGAATGTCTGCACTAAATTTTGTGCCAATCTTTTTGATAGACATCAGGTTGACTCCTTCGACTGAATATGTAAGAACTGTGACCTCCCAGTGGCGCTATGAGAAGCCAGCGGATCACCGAAGTCTCGGGGACTCAGGCTTCAGGCATAATGGATACACGTGTGGCTTTCATAGAAATCACCTCTAAGTAGTTTATTTCAGTACTGGACCGACTGAGCCCTCCTCAGAGCCATTGCCGCTAGCATGGCTAGAAATGATAGCTGGGATATAGTACAAAATGGGACAGCACTTTAAAAGTCACAAAGATGTGCTATTAGCCATCCAATCCTTAGCGGGAAATCTCTATTCTGATAGAGATGACATTTTAAAAGTAACCTTCTCAACCCTGGCAATACATAATTCTTATTTCAGGCTCAGACAGTTTCATCTGGTTTTGCACATTAACATTTCGCAGGTAGATTCCCCCTGACTAATCCTCTTCATGTGGTCTGTGGCAGGCCTTCAGTGAGCACCCCTACATCCTGCATGAAAAGTGAGATCTGCGGATGACAGTCTGCTGTAATACCTCATATGAAGGTGTTGTTTGTCTAGATTAAAATCCCTCAGTATAGCATTGTAAGAAGCCGTTCTTCCATTTAAAACCTGTATAATCCCTGGAGGGAGGTGACAGGCCTATAATAGTGGAGCACAGATCCCTGGCGTTGATGTATACAATAGTCTTAACCTCACACATCTCTATTAGTGTGTCCACTGACACAGGCATTACAATCCCCCACGAGAAGTCAACTAAGATAAACAGCAGGGAGAAGCAGACCCGACGCTCATGCTTCAAATATTGCCGCTCATTTTTCAAAACACAGCAGGTGGCGATACTTCAAATATGATAGGGCATCTGTCTGGTTTTGAGTTAGTTCCATTTAATCTCATGGTTATTTTGCAGAAAGTTGGAGCATTACGGAAAAAAAAATGAATAAAGCATTATCAGAGAACATTGCAAAAAAAAGAAAAAAGTGTCTGTGAAAGAGAGTGTGAGTGTGTCTTTGTAATGATAAGTTAGGAGTCCGTGGGGATGCATAAAGACTTTGATATGCAGTGGTGACACACATTAGCTACGTGTGTGCGTATCTGCATGTGCCAGTGTCTGTGTGTGTGTGTGTGTGTGTGTCTGTGTGTGTGTGTGTGCGGATGTGGGCGCCTTTGACTGCGACACAAACCTGTGCATCTGTGTGGGGGCCCTGAGTGTTGGAAAATTGGCCTAACATCTGTGAGGATGTAAGACAACTTTTATCCACGGCAGGGACATGGAAGGGATCACAGAAGCCCAGAGGGAGGCCGAGGGTTTCTGGTTGAGTCCAGGCCTCCTGCTGGGGGGGGGGACCAATGAAGGAAAGGGGGGAGGATCACAGAGAAGTTCCACTCGGGGGCTCTTTTCTTTTTCTTTTTTTTTTTTTTTTTAGGGCTGTGGGCCACCGATGAGCAGGGTGGAGCAGAGGGAAATGGGGATCTGGCTTTTTCGTAACACAGAAATACTTCCCTCCCTCATACACCAGCCTCCCACTCTGATCTCCCCTGGCTTGCCCCCAGTAGAATTTCAGCCGACAAAATGTGTGCATGTGCGTGCGTGTGTGTGTTGGAGCGGGGAGGGGATGGGTTCTGCCTTATTTGCTAACACGGTCCAGCCCAACAGAAGGCAAATCGCATTCTGTGGGGGTGTCTGTCCTGTTCCCATGGCAGAATTTGTTCGCTTTGTGCCACTCGACAATAAATCATGCCACCCCCCCACCCCCACCCCCCTCGGAACGTTTGGACATGCCACCACTGGCAACTAAAACAAGCACTTCACTCACTCTGATTTATTCCTCCCATTGCAAGGAGGAGAAGAGGAGGTGCTAACAGGGTCCCTGGGAATGGTGAGAAGAAGGTGCCTGGTTGCTTGCGGCGTGTGTGTGTGTGTGCGCGCGCGCTCTTGTGTGCCTCGTTGAGTTGTGCATGAGAAGGTAGAGAGAGAAAGGGGACAAACGGACAGCTCTGTTATTCTAAGTTTAGACCACCGTAATATCTTTTTTGCTGCCCCACAAGGTTTTTGCGAAAGATGTCAGGCTGGCACACTCTTCTTCTGGCTCTGCACCGGACTCACCCTGGCACCTGTGGAGACCGGAACAAGACTTCCTCCCAAACACGACAATTAAGAGCTACACACGCGGGCTCCGTTGCACGTGCGCGTACGCTGGGAGAGCGCGCTCGCGTGCACCGAAATGGGCATGGCTGAGTTGATGTGTCTGAGAAAAGGCTTCCTCCAGATACCAAATTAATCAGCAGGCTGGAAGATGCAAATGACTGGCCTACATGGAACCAGCAGCACGAAGCCAGAACTCACACAGCACCATGGACAGATGGCCTGCAGGACCACACCAGCACTCGCGTACCTCTCTCTCTCTCTCTCTCTCACTCCATGTCTCTCCTGCTCTATCTGTGCCATCCCTCTCATCTCCACCTCATTCCATCTCAATCTCTGTCGGCCTTTCCCTCTAACTCCTTCTATCTCTCACTCTGTCCGTGGCTGTAGTTCACTTTCTGTCTCTTTCTTCTGCTTTATCCATCTGTCTTTCCCTCTGTCTGTCTTCCCTCAATCTTCCTCTAACTGAATTGTTACATGTCCACAGCTTCCAGGTCCCCCGTCGGTGCCCCTCTCGAGCATCCCGACACAAACATCCCGCTGCAGTAAAACTCTATCAATTAATATCTACGAAGACAGTGAGGCTTTTAGTTCAAATGAGGCAATGTAAAGTTAAGTAGATTGTTTCCCTTTGCTTGCCCTTTCTGACTCTTTCTAGCAGGCTGCAGCACAGCTAGCACAGCGCAGAAGGCAGAGAGCAGAGTCTCTGACCTATTTAGGAAACTGGCAAGAGAGCAGCCAGGGAACATCAAAATACTTCAAAGGCTCCCTTTGAATCCATCGTTACGCCCAACTTAGTGTGAGCGTGTGCACACAGACCCACACGCAAACACACGCGCACGAGCGCGCACAAACACACCGCCTCTGTGCGCACACAAACTTCATCAGCCAGCATGCACTCTTTCTCATACACACAGTCGCACACACACACACACACACACACACAGCTCCCCCGATATATTCTGTCTGAGCTCTTCGTTTGAACTGTGTCCCACATTGCTAAGTACGGAGAAGTCGGAGAAATCACATTAAACGGTGGGTCTGCCACCAGCAACATGACTCAGGCTGTACCATGGAAATTCTGTCCCTGACCCAGCTGTGTAGCATCTTTCTGCCCTTCATGTGTGCACTATAACTTTGCCTCTTGCAGCAGAAAAAAAAAAATTGATATAAGCAGCTAAATTTAGCAGGCGCTGTGCACAGTGGGCAAGATGATAAAACGCATTTCAAAAACATGGGAATTTTCTAATTGTTTTTAAAATGTTGGCTATTAAAAAGCCACAACCACTGTTTGGAGTGCAATTTAATTCATTACCAGTATTATTTTTAGGCTGAAATGAGTCCACTGCTTGCCACCACGCAGCACGCACAAGCCAAAGCAGGTTTCAGAACAGTGGACAGCTCCTGTGCTACATCAGCTGGTCAGGACCTTGGACAGCGGCACCACGCGGGTCTCTTCGCCGGATAGCAGACATCACAACCTTGGAAAGCTGCTGCAGCCTGTTGTCCTAGTGTGTGTGTGTGTGTGTGTGTGTGCTCACACACAGGCGCTTATCCTTTTGTGACATTCCTAGCACAAAAGCGCATTTATCGCTTTGAGTTAGACAGCTGAATGCCGTGTGCGCTTGCACTGCCATTGCCCCCTATGTTACTTTCACTTCTGACACTTTCGCCTTAGATAGCAGATCGATAGAAATGAGATGAAGAGAGAGATTCAACAGATGATAAATGGAGAGGTTGAGGAAGAAGGGGACATAAATATAGGAAGTCTTTGAGCTTTTTTTTTTTCCATTTAAGTGTGTGCTTGGATGAACTGTTTTGCCCAAGGGTCACTCTTCCGTGTGTTTATTCCCGAGTATTTATGTGTGTGTGGTCATGCGCGAATAATGGGACATACCAAAGGCTTTCTCTGAGGTCACATAACGATGCCTCTTTGCAGCTTGAAAATGCGCGTGTGCGTTGAATGATTACTTTCTCATTTGCCACGGTGTGTCTGCGTATGAAAGAAAAAGAGGAGGACGGACATCTTGGCGCACGTGTGACTGTGTGTGCACTGCATTGTACCGGGGGGGGGGGCATGTCTTCATGCAGTGTTCTTGTGCCTTGGACCTTGGAGCATTAAATAAATGGTAGACAGAGCAGAAAGCATTAGCAGGCCTTTTAGTTTACTGAAAATGCCAACAGGACAATAAGGGTGCAGTTTTACTTACCGGTCATGTGGCATGCAAACTAGTTTTGTTTCCATGTGAAAGGCAGGAATATGTGAACGCATGTGTGTGTTTGTTTTGTGTTTGTCTGTATAAGAAGACGCAGCAGTTGAGTAGATTTGCGTCTGCCTGTGTCGAAAGGAGTGTTTGCGTCAGATATTTTTGGTGGTAACTGGAGCAAGCCCAAATGGACCCCATGGTTGTTAGGGAGAATGTTGCGTCCTGCTGAGAGGGATCTGGGACAAAGGAGGGGGCTATGCGGCCTTAGGCGAGAGGACTGAGGGGTGACTCCGGGTAATATGGAAGATAAGTGGGTACTCTGGGGTGAGTGGCTGGGGTCATGAATGTATTCAGGACACTCGGAATAACTGGAGTGTACAGAGCGCGGTATAGCAGCATGGGACCATTTGATCTGGAGAGGACGAATTCTTGATAACGACGGGAGGAGCGCTCAGGCCAGATTGCGCAGCTATGAGGTAAAAAGAAATGTGTGTCTGGTAAAAGCTGTGTTTCTCTGCGAGTTACAGGAGGCAGAAATACATAGCATGAAGCCATTATTCACAGTTTATATCACTAAAAGTGCCATCACTTGGTCGCTTTTTTTTCTCTGTTTGTTTGTTCTCAACGTCCTCACTTTGCCATTATTGTTTTTATATATTTTTCAAATAATTCATGCAATACTGGCAACACTTAAACACGTAAATGTAAATTAGCGATAATTAATTTTTCCTTCCTGAGACATTTAATGGACAGAAAGCAGCAGGGATGCCTTAATGTAATAACTTACCTCTGCAATTACAACAGTTTGAATCACATTTCCAGGCTCTCTTGTACCAGTTAACATTCTTTCCCTTTTAATCATGTCATATCAAACAACTCCACTTCCTCATTGCCTTCCTGCCCTTTACGAAACATGAAATAGACCATTTTTTTGTGCTTTTATGGGGGAACATTTTATCAGAGGACGATAAGGCACTTTTTAAATTAGCATTATCTCTGCATTAATGTCTGCTATCATGCTTATGTGTATGTGTGTGCCTGTGTGTGTGCACAAGCTCGAGAGAGTGTGTGTCTCTGTAAGTGTGTGTATTTTAAGCCAAGTCTGCGAAGTGCGCACATGTGGAATTCTGAGCAGAGGTAATGCAAACTGATGTGTTCATTATTCAAAATGCATAAATCTGACCACTTTAGTTAAATTAAAGCCTAAACTCTCGTATTAAGGAGACCTCCCTCTGCTCTCTGCACTGGCAAGACGGGGGGATACATAATCAGGGAGAAGCTCGTAAAGCATATTGCAATGTGATTGAATTTACACCTTTGGCTGTTACCTCTACATATAAATATATGTGTCACAAGACAGTTTTTAATTTTGCTTTTAGGATAATGAAGTCACTGCTTCATTGATCCATTTAACTTTGACCATTTTAAAGAAAATTTGCTTTTATTATTTAACAGCATTTCACAGCTGTATTAGATTGTGCACAAAACAGAGATAAAGATAAAGAGATAGAGATAAATCGAGATATGTGTCTTATTAGTACAATGTATAGACTTTCAAATAGTACTTTAACAGGTAGTTTCCCCAGAATAAACAAATTCTGGATGTCCATTTGCTCAGATCCTAACCTGAGATAATCTAGACAAGGGAAATGTTTGACTAATAATAACACCCAGTGCAACTAAAATGCTGACTTTTAGAAATGTGCCTCTGAGGATGAGTTAGCAGATTATTTTGTTCTATCCCACTAGAAAGTATTATGTCTATGTGATGCCTTTTACTGTATAGCTTATTCTGCTGTGGCATAAACCTCCATTGTTATTAAAGAATCAGTGAACGAAGAGCTGCGTGACACTTTCTTTCATTACCATGAGCATGGGCCGATCCCACATACACCAACCTGCTGCTGTGAATACTCAGCAGAGCACCAAATCCACAGCTGAAAATAGCTGCCAACAAACGCATTATTTCCTCCTGTGTGAGTAACGTTTGGATAAAGCTACGGCACGCAGCCGTTTTATGCAATTATTTAACTTTCTGTGTTTTTGTTTTTAAAGAAACTAGATCTCCGTGACATTGTACATCTTCAGCAGCGTGTTGGGGCTGAGAGCCATAAACAGACTGAGGAAGTCAGAAAGTGTTCACACATTGTTGGTTATGGTCCCGTCATGAGCTTTGCTGACAATAAGAAAAATACAGAATAAAGCCAGCCATATCCTTTAACCACACAACCCCTCTGCAGCTGCTGCCAGGCCTCCACCGTGACGTACTGTGGTCGCAAAAGGCAACACCCAGGTGTAAACCTCGGCCTGTGACTACATGAATACAAAGCAGGAGAAAAAGTACTCGCTCTGCTGTATGGCCTCACCAAGCCATTTCTGGGTAAATGAATCTTTGAAAGGCAATCATTAACAAAGAGAATGGAGATAACGGATTTTAATTGCTTCCTTTTGAAAATTAAGATATTGATAAGACAGCATGGCTGAAAATATTGGCATAAGCAAGCAGGCGCACAGTCAGTATCATGCAGCTGTAGTGAGAAGGGGAGTGCTTTCTCTTCCAAGTCTCTTGCAAATCAATTGGCTGATGGATAACATGTCTTTTGTGAAATGGACTGGTCTGCCTGTCTCACACTTGAAGAGATTGCTTCTGAATAGCAAAATGGCAGTTTGAGCAGTTGTCACGGATTCTGCAGCCTCTGTAATATCATGGATTTGGTTGAAAAGTACACTTTCGGGCGATAATAGGCCGAACCCTCAATAAATCTCAAAATAAATGAATTCCCATTGGATTTTCCCAAAAAACAAAAGAGCGAGCCTTGATGCAGGTTTGCCATAGTTGCTGATTTTTCAGCTTGCTCAAGACACAAAGACACACACACTTTTGTCTCTTCACACACAGAGCTGCCACAGCTGGCTGATGGGATAAGGGCAGACACAGGTAGGCCAGCGAGGCTCCGTGCCACAGCTTCCAGCTCCAGGGCAGCAGTGTGTCTCACAACATGGAGGACGGGGAGGGGGGGGGCAGCAGGAGCGGGAGCCACTGCTACACCATGTCCCCGGGCTGTGCGGCGTGGAAATCACTGCCATGGCCCTGACACAAGCCCTGGCCAAAGATGATGGCTTAGTGCCCCCGCTGCAGGCCTCTGCCTCAGCCATTCACTTCAGCCGAACACATCCGGAGCCCGCTCCACGCGTGGCACCCGGCCCTGTGCTTAACATTTTCACAATACACTCTCTGCCCTCGGAGCTAAGCAACACGGCCTGGGTGAATAAAATAACATTCAGCGCAAAGTTATGCAGGGTTTTAAGGCATCGGCGAGATGAATGAGAAACACTGAAAATTAAATGCAGCTGGATGCAAGTTCTCACACCTTGGGCTCCAAAGCTGCCGCTGGCCTTCATCCCCTTCTTCCAGACACTCACCGTTATTGTAAGTTTCAGGTGGACCCAGATCTCGAGGGTATGGACCCTCCGTATGCATACAGACGAACTCATAAGCAGGCCATTTATTCCCATTACACACTACACACTCATGTCTGACAGCATGTGGGCAGATTGGTCTAACAATATATCCTTTAGACCATCTTTGAGAAATGTGTGCTCTCCCACCGCCCACACACTGCACAGACACGTCTTGCTATTTTAGTTGCCTATGGTGCATAACACAAACATATTCAAAGTACTATGTGATAAATACACGTTGGCTTTTCCCTGTCGGTGCTGGATACGGTGCACTTATCTTCTGCGGGCCAAAATATGAGAGGAAGGAACATAGCCTATGGCTGCCTCGTAACACAATTGCTCATTTTTATGAGAGTTGACCACCAGCAAGCCGAGGTAAAGAGCGGGAACAGACACATACTGCATGCCCAATATGTATACCGAGCACTGAGTTATGTGAGCTGGAGAGCAGCTCTGCCACTGAGAGAAGAGGAGAGTCAGCCAGTATGTGCGTCACGAAAGCACACACACACACACACACACCGAGAAAAAGAAAAAAAATAATGTCCTCAGTGCCAGTGTTGCCTCCTTTCCTTTAGTCTCCTTGAACTGTCGCTATCCAGCCTTACACTGAACCACACAACTCTGCTGAGAGAATGGCACTTTACTTATCCCCTGCATTACCCGCTAGAGAGCTGCGTGTGTGTATGTGTCTGTTTATGTGATTTGGTAACTGGGTCAGACTGCTGGAAGAGATGTAGACCTAACACGGTGCGGCTGGTGATGTCCTCCGCGAGGCCTACAGTGGAGCGCGCTCAAACATCTCATCCCTCAGCATTAACGGCCTGTTTTGTTTCAGATATGACAAGACACGACTAATATCTAGTAGCCTCCAGACAGGCAGGTATCCCAGCAAGAATACAGCGCGACTAATGAGAAAGTTCAGTTTTGTTGTGCATATCATGGCCCAGTGTTGCTACAGCGGTACAGCGGGCGTGAGGTGAAGCACCTCGGGCAAGGTCCCTATTAGCAGACGCCTGCAGCAAAAAGAAGGGAGCCAAGTGCTGAAATTAACTAGAGACTGACAGGAGAGTCTGTGGTAGTATTAAGTTAGATGCTGCTTAAAATACAACACACGCAAGTGCTGTTGCGCTAGTAGCTACCCGCTGTTCCCAATTAGGAAAACAGCGCAGGGGGTAGATGGTCAAAAAAACATGCTTTCATAGTGAGGCGCTAAAATATGATGACTAATCCACTCAACCAGGTGCTTACCCTTGGGCCTATGACATTCATTTTCTTATACTAGGAGAGATGAGAGTTTTCTAATTATTTTCATTATTCTTTAAACCTCACTGTTTGACTCTAAAGATACATCCTCATTGCTGAACTGCACCTCCGGTCATGAAACTCTGTAAATGCTGTGGTATGAAAGATCGCACGCTCCGGTGGCTCGATTGCTATCAGAGTTTGTGGGTTAAAAGTCTGTCATAATACGTTTGCAATGAGCTGCCAGAAAACTGTAAGTGCTTTCGGTGGGATGAAATGATTCATGCTTTGCAAGCCATTATTGAATGCTGAGTAAAATGAAATGTCTTATAATCACCTAAATCTAAGCCTCCCAAAAAAAAAAACCTGAGTCCTTGTCAAAAGAATAAAACACAAGTGGTTACAGTAGAGGTGAAATCACAGAGTTAAAGCAAAAATCTTACTTTATCAAAAACATTCTCCTTTTTAAAATCATAAATTAATGGTGTTAACATTTGAATTTGTTTTACCTGTATTCATACACCCAAATCCAGCACTTATATATATTTTTAATCAAACTGGATTTAATTAGATCTATTTATCCTTTCACAGCAAGTTCATCACAAGCAATACGTAATAAAAATTTGTTGTCACCAACAAAATGTCACTTCTTAAGTAAAACTACAGTCATAATACATTGAAAATATTGTAAGTTATTGAATATAGGAATAAAAAAATGCTAACATGGAATCACTCATAGGGTTCAAGGGTTAAGATTAATGTATATATATGTATATGTATGTGTATACATACACATAGACACACACACACACACACATCTAAAGCTATCCAAAAACAAAGATGGTTGTTGAAACCTTATCCACTACCACTGTTTATTGATCAGAACCAGTCTGTCTGGCTTGTCAATAGGTAATTTCATTACATGACTAATAAAAATGAATCAATCAATTAAGAGCTATAATCTGACAACCACTAACCTGATGTACCACAGAGCCCACTTAAATTAATCAACCACCACCCACTGATCAATCCATATGGACAACGCTGCATTTTCTCCACTGCAGCATACACAGACATGCACAAACACACAGCCGGACTTTCAGCTACTAGCAAAAACTTGACAACCCGGGGAATGAACATGGCTCTGTTAGATTATGTCAAGCAATGTTCAAAATGCCCCACTCTCTTTATTGTTGATGTCGTGTCATTCCTGACTGCAGCCTCGACTCACAGGAGCCATTTTGTTCAATTCAAAACATTTTTTCCAATAAGAGTCAAGCTCTGTCTTTTATTTATTTATTTTTTTTATGCCATTGCAGTATTCAGTGTGCTCACAATAAATGAAGGCCAACCATATACAATGCAGTAGATTTTCAATTTCAATCAACTTTTTTCCTTGGAGGGTAGAGTATCTCTTTGTGCTTGTATTTTTTTTTCCTTTTCATGCTGTGCTCACATGGCTGTACCTGCTTTTGGTGGACTTTTAAACCTGTTAGTTACTCTTACTGCTAATAAGTCACTTTACTAATTCAAATAAAGTAACTTATCAGCCTGGTCAGTGTGCAAACAGCAATACTTAAGCTAATGTTTGAGCATATACATTTATATTTAGTATGTCGGACACTTACTTACAGACACTTGCTGATCTTTCAAGTCGTCTCGTTGATTTGCACAATTTAGACAAAACAGAAACAGGCATCTACGCAAGAACCCGAGATAAAGCGGTGAGATTTCGCTCGATGTGATTCAGCTCGCTGCAAACGGCACTCTGAGCTGAACTATCTTTCGTAAAGCTGCGAGTCTCATTACACCGCAGCTCCACTCTGTCCTTCTGACACGCAGCCAGCGACATTCTGCAGCCGAGGAAGCAGCAGCTCACACACAAGGCTGGACGGCAAGCGAAGCCCTGCTGCTCCCGTGGCTCGCTCAGAGAAATGAATACCAGAGAAGGTAAGGAGGATGAGAGCAGACAATCCAATGACATTCTTTTTTTTTTCATTTTTATCTCATCTTGTTAATTTCTCTCAGTCACTGTGTGTTGTTTTAAACAGCACTGCTGGATTATGTGTTTTACTGACAAAGACTCATTGTGTGGGTGTTTGTTGTCATTTTTGTTATAATCCTAACTGTTAATTCATTGTTGTTTTGGTTTTTGAAGTTGTTTTTTTTTTGGTCATTTATTTATTTGTCATTTTTCCCTTGTATTTTCAATTGTGTGTCAAAGTGTTTTAAATCATGTGGTGATAAATCCATATAAATAAAATAAAAAAAACCAAAACAGTTTCTTGGAATTCAGATTACACTTATCTGTGAAACTGTGAAGAAAATGCATGTACGTATGAGAGGCATATTTGCATGTTAGTCACAATTGTACACTCAATTCTGACAAACACACTTTGGCTAAAGCAGCTCATGGGGGGGACGGTGGTATTTGATGTCCACTTGACTGTACAATAGCCTCAGTACAGAGGTTTGGCTACCTTTATAACACAGGAAGCATTAACAGACATAGCCCTATTAATTGCTGATTATACTTCATTGTATAAATAAATTGAAAACCAGAGTATTCCTTTGAAGTGAGAAAAAAAAAGTTTTTTTAGAAAGATAATGTGATTTTTTTCATAGACTTGTGGAAAAAGAATGGTAGTGATAAGCACACAGACACACACACACACACACGCACGCACACCCTGAATCTTCTTTAAAACATGAAGGCTGGCGGCTGCTGCTGCTGTATTGCAGGGTCCATTTATGTGGATGGACTTTGTCATGATTCACTGACATCTTAGACCGCTGCAGTATTTTCTGAAAAGCCCAGCAGCACATCAGGTACAACTGAAATAAAGATGATGGAGAATCTATCATGATAAAGTCACTTTGAATACTGATATAGATTGATAGTCCTGAAAATTTGTAAAACAGCACCCATCCATACTCTGAATTACATCCATCAGCGTATCATGGGTTGTTGCATCATCTGCATTTTAAGCTGATGTAAAACACATCCACGGTAAAAAATGCATGAATGGCGAGAGTATTGACTTTTTCTTTCCTTTCAAATTAGACCATGCAGGCTGTGGACTGAGAGGACTGCACAGCGCACTTTACATTATTTCGCACCAAAGATCATAAATGTAGCTGTAGATTGCCAGAGAAGTGTACAGTACAGTGTGTTTGTGCATGAGTGTAGTTGTGTATACCCTGGATCCTTATCCGCATCTCATCTGTTACAGTATTGGGACATCTCTTAACAGTTTATTACATGTGAAAATACGCAAGTCTGCATGAAATATTACTGCAGGAGAAAAAAAAAACACTTACAAAGTTAGATAATCAATTTATAATCCAAAGTACAGCCTTCATTGGCAACATGTTTAACCTTGTAAAAGTGTTTTGGGGCCATTTGAATGGATGATACAACCACTATAATCGATGCCCAAACACACATTCCCACCATTTTAAATGAGTTGTGTTCTCCAGCAGTAGAATACCAAACAGTGGTGGGTTTGGTTGTGCTACACTGAAAGAAAACCAATTTGACCTGTGCAGTCCTATCTCATCACTCCTACATCTCCTTTTGCCCTTTTTCAATGTCTTTAACTGCCCCCTAACAGTCTTTAATCACCCCATCACCCGCTAAACCCCTCACACACACGCCACAACTCCGGAGGTGGCGATTTGCCCCTCCTCTTTCTGCAGAACTGAGGGAATATTATCGAAGCAATATTATTTGCAAACGTGTGTGGAGAGCTGTGAAAGTGTATCTCAATTTGTATGTGCGTATTGAGATTCATGAATGAGTACAAGAATCTCTAAAGGCCTATTCAGATGTGTGAATGAGTACAGGATTCTGCAGATGTCTGATTTGCAAGCATAGCGCGATTTGTGCGCGCAGATCTGTAAACTGGCCTTAGATTTGTACACGTGTAAGATAAAATAAAAAGATGCACTCCTCTGAAAACTGTAAATGGCCTTTTATTAATAAGAGAAAAATCTTCAGCTACTGGAGCAGAAAAAATTCTTCAGTTCCATCTCAAGGACACCTCTGCACGGGGCTGTCTTTTCCCACGTGACTTTCACCACACTCCTGAAGTGCCTGAGATTTGCAAGTGTGTGTGTTGATGGGCCAGTAACTTCAGATGTTCTTCACCCTGGGCTCAGGCTCACAGGCTCACACCACAAGGCTGACCCTTTATCACGGAGGAATTCCATTGCCACAGATGAGTGACTGAAACGTCGATAGCGGGGTGCAGTGGAGCCGTAAATATCGCTGGATTATCCCTGACAGCAGAAGCGCTTATATACCTACGCTCACACGTCTTTCCATCTAATGAGTCCCTGTTAGATACCACAAACAAACGACATTTGCATGTATGTCAATAAATTGCGTAGCAGGGGTGCAGCAAAAGTCACGCAAACAAATCTGTGCTTGACGTGAAATTGTCTTTTTTCACGCATGCGTTGACTTTTCACACATTAATTGAAGGCCGTTTGCAAAACGGGGTCTGATCACACATTTTCACATCCTTGTAAACATTTACAAGCTGAATGCACATTTACCACTTAGTGTGATCACTGTACACAATCACAACTGTGAGTGTGCGCTTGGAGATTCTAGCAAATACTCCTGCTCCGATAACGCCTTCGCAGTGAATCCCTCCTTTCCAGATGCACACGCGCGCGCACGCGCACTCACAAACATACATCCGCGTCCATCCCGCTGTGCCACAATCAGGCTGCACCACCCACTGGAGCAAAAAGAGAGAAAGACAAGATGTCACTCAACCCTGACCTCGCACCCAGGGGGGCAAGGAGGCTCATAACTGTTGTCAGGGCAACGCTACAGGGTGTCTTTCAGGTGTCACTGGTGATGGAAAAGGTAACCTCTCCCCCCTTCACCACTCACCACCACCACATCACTGTATCACTGAATATGGATTGTTCCGTGCGGTTACGCTCCCCCTGCTCGTGGTGCCCTCCTTTCACCAATCATGCTCGAGTGACAGAAACAGGCAGCGGGTCGCTCGTCGGCGGGTACGGTGATCGACAACGTCTCCTACCTGGGAAATATCTGCTCTTTCTCCTCCAATAACTTTGATCGACTTTGCGAGGAACCAGAGGCGGAGAGAGTCCAAAGGCCCGGAGACTTTCTGCAGGATGGCAACGGTCCTGCTGAAGCCGCCTCTCTGTCTTCTCTATTGGCAGCAATTACATATGCATCTGCCTGCCTCTCAGTGAGCCAGCCAGCAAGACAGACAGCTTGGAGAATGAGGGCTGATATACGCCCCATTAGACAGGTAATTGCCAGAGTATTCTTTAAATCTTAATTACATTACGAGTCAACAGTGATGCCATCTTGTGATAAAGAGACAGATGTTCAACAAATACCATTTTTACCCTTTTGCGTTGCTGTGAAAATACTGTATATGCATGCATAAATAAAATAAGTGGAGTTAAATCAGGAATTAGCATAATGAGGAATCAGCCATACGGAAGCACCTACAACCTACAAGTACATACAACCTCCAAACCTCGCAGCACTGTTTGCAGCTATTTGCTATGGAGTAAAGGCAATTTACTGTTGTTACACGAGCTACAGTAGCCATTTGTGATAAAGGGACAAATGGCCCAACAAATAACATTTTTTCCTTTTTGTTTTCTTGAAGGAATAAACACAGGTTGGTGCAAGAAAAAGAACATTCATATGGCCTTTTCATACCTGACAGGTTCTCCATTTGCAGCAGCCTGCCAAAACACATATTGAGTCCTAATGAATAAACTCCACTCGGTGTACTGATTCTGCAGCTGCAATTTACTATTGTTACAATGGCTGAAATTGCTGTCGTGGCAAAGGAACACATGGCATCCCAATTCCATGGAGCAGTAGAAAAGGGTCAAACTCTTACTGGGCTGTCAGAAAATTTACTCTGTAGATGAAACTAAACTAAGGACTGCCTAATAACATTCCCAGGGGAAGCGCACGTAGCACAGTGCAGATGACTGAAGATTTACTGAGGAGTTAGTTTTAAAAACATGCGGCAAGTCTCGCCGAACTCCGAGTTGATTTAATGTAACAGAGGCCAACGCTTTTCATTTTCTGCATTCTGGTTTCAGCCATTTCCTGAAATTAGTGAACTGAATAGAATCAAGCGAAAGCCGCCTTGTGAAAATGGGATGTGTGGAGAGTGGCTGCTTTGTTTTGGAGTGCATGCCTTACTCATGGGAGCACCCTGAGCGATGAAGGTGTTATGCGGTGGAGCTCATCTTCATTTTGACAGCTTCCCCTCCGGTGGTAATGACATTAAGTGATGTGAGTCAATCTAGCGTGTTTCTATTTCCCCGTCTCAACATGGAGAAGCTTCCTGATTGGCCTCATGCTGTAACAAAGGCCTTTTAAAGTTTGCTGATGCAACTGATGGTGAAATTGATTGTAATTGATTGAACTAATGGAAAGAACACACTGTGTTCCACTTTTCATGAGGGAACAATAAAAAACGTCTTCTTTATTATTTTTTTTCCAAAGTCCACATATCAGGATAGAAGACAGACCCAAAGGGCATTTGCCTAGTCAACTTTGTGGATTCCTCCTGTCATTTACCTAATCCTGATGTTCACACTCCAATGGCGAGACTTGAGGGACAAGGAGACGGGTGATGAGAGGATGGGAGACAAAGAGAGACCGAAGTTGTGATGGCTGTCTGTGGACGGTCCCTGGAGTGTGTGGAGGGTTGGGGCTGGCTGGACCAGGCTGGCCGGAAGCTAGAGCATGCCTGACAAGCCGCATCGGAGCCACTGACACATCTCTGAGTCTGAGCACTGACTGAAGTGGACACTACAGGACGCAACACAGCTAGAATCTCAAACACGGTCACCCAGGCAGGGCCATTTGAATGACATGACTGTGTATCCTTCAGTGTCATAAATAGATTCAAAAGGAAAGTCTGACCCTCTGAAACACATCAGAAAATAACTATGGATATAGCTGACACAACATATTAGGATAATGAAGTCCGTTTTCATATCAACATGTTATAGCCCTTAATTATCAAGAAAATTTCATAAACAATATCTACATTAACACTATAATGTATGAAAGGATTTTTCTTTTGGAGAACAGGTTTGAACAAAACAAAAAAATGTCCAGGAGATTCTGTATAACCTGTTACTTGCTAAAAATATGTTAATAAAAATTCCACTGAAATAAAGGTTATAAGCCTGAACACTCCTGAAAACTCCCAGAGGTGTTGAGCTCAGGTGACTGTAAAGGACATAGCACCTGATTCACATTATTTTCAGCTACTCAGTGGCCCCTCCTGCACTGTGGACGGGGACATTGTCATCCTGGAGGAGACCAATAACTGATCACACAGAATAATATTGATTTGCCCTTTCCCCTGAAGAGACAAGTGAACGCGAGCCATGCCAGGAAAATGCTTCTCACCTTTATGGAAACATCTACATTTGTTATATTTCTCCTTTTTCTTTTAATTTGTCACCCACCTGTACGTGTACCACAGAAAACACACAGATTTTCACATTTTATTGCGAGGTACAGGCCATTAAAATGATTTTTTATGTAGGGTTTTGTTTACATGTAAAAAAAATCCCAGTAAAAATTCCTGTAAAACTTTAAGAGAGCCTCCTGTGCCTCTACAAAGAGCCGTGGCTTTGCTCGTGACTGGGTGCAGTCCAGATAATGTCCTTTTTGATCCTTCACAGTAATGTGTAAAAACAACAACAACAAAAAACCCCCCCACAAAAATGCTCAACAAAGTCTTTGAGAAAATCACTTTTAGCGGGGTTTTTTCCGCTTTTTTGCTGATTCAAGTTTATTTTCTTATATATCAGAGAAAGTTTGGTTTAACCTGCAGTGTGCAAATTGCTCTCGCTCACTTTGCACCACTACTCTTCCACCTGGTATCCCTGTGCTTCAATCTCTGGAAACATCTTTTCTGAGATGGGCTTGCGCTGGGAGATTCATTTGGGCCTGGAATTGCACACATCACCGCAATATTGAATCTAACCAAGCCAGACTGCAGCAAAAGGACATTTGGACTGGGTGAAATTGGATATTCTAGTAGTTCAATAAGTTTGAGGCCGGGACTGGATGGAGGCAAAGGCAATTATTCATGTTCAACAGAGAAGTTGGCCACAGTCTGAAACGCTTTTAAATAAAACAACACATCTAAATGGTATCATAACTGCTATCAGTGCAGCTGATGAAGACTGTTGGATGAGTTGTGAAATGCCCTCAAGAACAAACTGCTCCAGCTGCTCTGGATTTAGTATTTCTACATGCTACGACTGGGATGATTGTGAAAATTAGACTTTATTGCTTTCCCACTGTTTTCCTACTGGGGCTCAACTTTACTTCCTCCCATGGGTGAGGATCGTCTCTCCTTAGCAGCATTTCTAAACAGAGAAACGGTTTGTTCGAAAAGGTCAGTGCTGTTAATTATACACCACGCAGGGATGAATGTCCCTGCGAGACTGAAGATGGCGTTCATAAAGTGTCTCCTAACAGAACGGACAGGTTTGAATCTTTAATGTGCCATTATTGTTCTTTGAAGCATGCTCTCTGAAACATAACGATTTGAGCGGGATCGTTTCTAACTGGCGCGGGGAGAAATTTCAGGTCTATTAGGCGTGGAAGTACGAGGGGCCTCAGACAGTGGCACTCTTAGAGAAATGAGAATTGTGAGGGGCGTAATTTTGACCACATTTCAGACTCCTTTTGCCTTTGTTTAAATTGCATTTGTTCAATAGACTTAAATAATTCAAGCTTTGAACTCTGCTTCATATCTCTGACAGACAGGCCCATTATAATTAGAGGCTATATATTTTATTGTGATTGCAAATTCAAGCGAGAGCGAGAGAGAGAGAGAGAGAGAGAGAGAGAGAGAGAGAGAGAGAAGAAACTTTTTTTAAGCATCAGCAACAATTTTCAAAATTGGAACTTTTGAAAAAGATTCTGAAAAGTCTTGTTTTTGGCAATCACCTCAGGACCACCACATAAGGCTACTTTTAAACACACGAGGGAAAAGAGATAAACACCTATCACATGACTAATGAGAGCCCAGATCATTAGCATTACTGAAAAGAGCAAAATCACTTCTTTCACTGTGATGAGATATTTAAGAAGTCCTGATTGTGATCATTTTGGAGAAAATTGGATCTCTCTTTCCAAATGCCAGATTGCATTACCATCATCTGCGGTGTTGTCCACAGTTCTGGAGCGTAATGACGACTGATTTATGGGGGATGCATCAGGATAATAGCCAGAGATTTGGCCCTTTTTTTTTTTTCCCAGCGCGTTACGTAAGCACATAATGTAATCTATATGATTTAATGGAACGCAAGATAAAACACTGAATCAAAAAGATGCATTGCACTGTGCACTAATGGAATATGTAAGTGAATCCTGAAATGTCGAACAGTATCTTTAGTGCACTTACCAGGAGCTGAGTGTGCTGGCTGATATTATTTGTTTGCTCTCAGAGTGATCTGAGGCTGCGCTGCTGTGCTGTGGGGGTGCAGCTTGATGGACGTTGAGAGGTGCTTGGCTGTGGCCTACTGTAGTGGCTGATCTGTCTGGGATCAATAGCAGCTAATTACAGCCCACATTGATCCAGAAGGCTCACTAATTTAGAGCCTAGCCCAGGCCCTCTCCATACAGAGCCAGTGAAGCAACTCCAATCCCAGCCCTCTGGCCTCGCAAACATCTCACTCAGCAGCTCATTATCTCCGAGGAGCAACTGGTGGGGCATTTGTCTGTCTCCCGGCCTGAGCTTCAATACTGCGGGACTGGATACCTGTCTGGGACCTTATAGATTCTCAGATGTCATCTTTATCTGCTTTATCTACCCTTTTCAGCTCCTCCTGATGCATGAATGGGGTGGAGGGGGTAACATACAGGGATTAGAGGTCTATATTCTCTTGTTTTTTTGCCAGGCTCCTAAGATGCAAGGTGACACGTGATCCCGCGAATCTCACCTCGTCTCGCTTTCATCCGTTCGTTAGCGGCGTAATTGCAGAATCTCGGTGCACTTCAAGGAGCACAACGTTCTCACATCAGATCAAAAGCTGTGACGGGGGCACAGTGTGCAGGTGAGGTGATTTCAGAATAAAATGCACTATTTTACGCAGTGAGAACCGATACCACTTTCATATCAACCTTCTCAGCCGTACTATATGAATAAAACTGACTTTACATCGCTTGAGTTGAACGCAGCTGACACCCTGCATCACTCATACCCATTCTGTCAAATCAGTCTCCACATCTTTGCTATTATGTCCAAAAGAACCGGTAATTCGCAGCTCCACACTCAAACCATCTGGATGAACAGTACGGAGGTAATATATCCCTTTGGCTTCCTGTTGCAGTGTGCATGTGTTTTGGCTTGCGTGTCTCCAAGATCAAGGCCACAATCTTTTCATCCTCTGCCCTCCTGCAAGCTTTGATCTGACATTCGAACGCTGCGCCTTCTGTTCTTCCATCGCTGCGTCCTCACACGCCTAAATCTGTGTTGCAACTGCCTTTGGGGTGTTTGGATACAACTTGGCTTCGTTCGTGTTTTTTTTGGTGAAGGCGACCCGAGGTCACTGACCCGTTCTGACCCCACCTGAGGAGCACAAACACAGGAAGACAAAACTGTGGCAGATAATAGAGCTCACGATCGACTCACACACAGAGCAGACGTGAGCAGTCCAACCATGTTAAGTGCATGTGTCCTTCAGCGTGGTGTGACCTCTGCTTTACAACAGCATTCAGCGCCGACTAAGCTCTGTTTTTACCATTCTATCTTAGCGCTTTCAACACTATTCAACTCCACAAGATTGCCTCGCTCTGCAGCTATTATAGCACATCGCCACTCTTCCAGATTGAGCGTTTTCACTCACACACCTATCCCTTTTCTCTCCTGTTTTTCATCCGTCTCACCCCATTTCCGTCGCGTGCTCCAATTGCCGGATCACCCCAGGCTCTCCTAAAAGTCCACATTCACTGCAGCTGAATTCAGCTGGGGGGGAGCTGGGGGTGTAATTGCTTTTTGTACTGTGGTGCGGTCATTTAATAGCACATGCACGCACGTGGACAAACAAATGAACGCACATGAACGGGCCTAAAATTTACTCTCTCAGACACACACACACTTAGACGAAGAAGGTGTACACATAGAAGAACCATTATAGAGAAAGGTCTGTCATTCGGCGAAGGCTCGAGTGTCTCTCACCCTGCTGTGCCAGACATAAGCAGGGTGGGAGTCCATGCTAATAGCATGTGATGAATAGGGCATGTGAAGCTCTTTTAATTCCTTGTGGATTTTTTAAATATGCATTTTCCCTCAAATGGCCTTGATAAAAGAGTCATCAGTGGCCGAAAGGTTGGAAAAGTGGAATGGGGAAGTAACCAAAGCTGTGTGTTCTGTGTTCACTCTTTAGAATGATTATTTTTGTAAAATTCAGCTAATAGCGCGCAAGCATTTTCACTTTAGTAGCAGACTGTAGAATTCCAATTAATGTGGTAAGTCAAAATATACTTTGTGAGGGTATTGGATTCTTGGATTGGATTGTTCTCGTCTCAGGAGGCCCGCAGTGAGGAAAAAAAAAAGGTCAAATTGTTCTTACTAAATCGTTCACATACAGCACAACCTTGTGCAGAAAAACCCCCCAAAAACGCTCACACCACTCAGACACACACATACACAGCAGTGAAAAAAAACACACAGTGAAAACTCTTTACACCTGTAATTCAAATGCATCAGTCCAAACAGTTGGAGGAAACTTTAACAGTGATGTCCAGGAATCAGTGAACTGTCACTGTCACACCTCACATTTTAGAGGTAAAATCAACTTTTTAAATGTATTTTAACACAATATAATGTTTTGAAGGTACAATAACACAATGTGAAGCTGAAACGCTCTCAAAGCATGTTTATGATCCTTTGATATTATTTTAAAATGAGTGAAAATAATCCACACACGGGAGTGAACTTCTGTGACAGTTTGAGTTGTGTGTTTTCGCTTGGTGGTGTGTGCGGTTTGCATGAATTCACTTGTGTATGTGGTGTGAGCTTTCACAAGTGTTATTGAGAGATGAAAGAGTTGAGAGAAAGTTTAAATTATGTCCCTCAGGGCTCTTCAGAAGACTCCCTCCATAATGTTAAGTCCTTTGTTCCTAACACCGTAAACCGCACAATGTCAGCAAACAATGGGAGGCATTGTTTACAATTCTCCTTCACCATTGTGATAACAAAATTTATATTTCTTGCATTTTTTATTAAAGCTTTCACCCAAAAATACTTCATTCATTCTAGTTATTTAGACAATACTAAAGAGAAAAAAAATGTTTCTACCATTTTAGACTCTCTTTGTGAGTAGACTATTGTTGGCAAATGATGCACCATAATGTGTTCCCATTAGATTCACACACTTTGAATAATAGACTAATGTAAAACCCTTTTTCTATAGAAGACCTGAGTATGACACAGTAAAATGACAGAATTACATTAGTAAAAATCACCCCTAAATTTCAGCTGCTCTCCTAGATCTCCCACTCGTCTACTTCCATACGTGTGCGTTCACAATGTTGGCTTAAAGTCAGTAACAACAAATAAAATAGCCTTCACCAGTGAAAGTACCTGTTTACCAAAGAGAAGCTGTGCCCGACCCGTGTGTTGGATGACACACATTGACTCTCTCTAATTGACCACACGAGTGAGTTTAACCTGAGGTGCAGTGTCTGAAATGAGAAAATAACCTCTGGCTCACATGTTTTTTTTTTTTTTTCTTTTTTCATCTATTTTTTTTCAGCTAGGTCTCATATGGCAGGATGTTGAGACAATCATGCTAATGGAACTTTCTCATTTTGATGCATGTGCTAATGTATTTCTGAATCATTACTTTCCTCCACAGCACCAGTACATTTTACAACTTCTTGAAAGCATGCTAAATTAGTAAACAGGTAAACAATGTCCCCTGTCAGAGCTGGTCTTTCCATCATTTCATCGGAAATGTTATTTCTCATGCTCCTCAAGTGGCCAAGTGGCCACCCCCCCCCCCCAACATCTACTCATGCTCCTTCCCTAAAAACATCTCATTCCATGAACGAGGACGCCATTTTCCCCCGGACGTCATTTCTGCAGGACGAGCTCAGGACAATGGAGTGTATTTCCATATGAAAAGATGGGGACAGAGAAGGAGCAGGAGGAGGTGCAGAGTGCTGTGCCCTTCATCTGCGTTACCATGGGGATCAATTATACTGCCCCCTCCAGGTCTCTAATTGGGTGAAGAGGGTTCCATTTTGCCCCTAAGAGTCCCACTCACTGGTTCTTTTCCCTCGCATGTTCCATCTAGCCACTTCACTGCCCTATTCACATGAAAAATAGAGATCTTGGTTGCACTGATAAAAACAACTTTTGAGTACAACTTCATTCTTTAGTTATTATCCACTGATACACTGTACTGTATCTCCGCCCCCATCTTTGAGAGCACTTTACTGTCCATGCAGGAAAAGAACCTTTTAGTCAACTAATCTGGTAAATTTTTGCCAAACTACCGAGCACATGGAAAGTACAGCAGAGTGCAAAAAGAAGTCAATCAAGAAATCTTAGAAGGGACAGGTCAGTGGTACAAAAGGCAGAGATAAAATGTTTGATGATACAATCACGTCACCCCACACCCCCCCTCCTTTTTTTTATGTATGCATCCCCCACCCCACACACACGCACATTGCTTTTCAAATTATATTCACAAAAGGTTATTTCACCAAATCCGCTCACATAGCCCTTTCCGTTATCGAGATGAACTGCTGATGTGTCTCAGCGCAGAAGACAAATGTGCAAAGTCAGACAGCACTCTGCCCGCCTCCAAAAGAATGCCCTCAGTCAGACGAATGTGCTTATCTCTGATGTATTCTCACCGAGTTCACTGCTGACAAAGAAGTGCAACTTTAAACAGGAGTTTTGCTTGACATGTGTCAAAACATAACGGAGAAACAGTGAAAATGTTGACATCACCCGGTTGTAAGACCTTTTATCAAGTTTACACCAGAGGAAATGAAAATTATTGTCACTGTATTTTAAATTTGGCTCAGTGTTTCCTCTACTTTGCCTTTTCTTGGCCTTCGGGGTAATTCTTCTCTGTGCAGTCAGCCAATGGTTGGTGTGTGTCAGTTCTCTGTGTTATAACGTTCTCCGCGGTGAACACACATTCTCACAGCGTCACATCAGCCCACATTGTGGATGATTCACTAATCATTAGTTGAGTTTCTTTTCTTCACATTTACATTCTTAGTTTCTGTCTTTTAATTCATTTTCTTCTTTTATTCTTTCTCTCCACTCTTTCTCTTCTTCTCTTCAGTGGCCTTTAACACTTTCTTAGCCACACAAGAACACATTCATTTATTTAGTTAATCATAATGTTTATCCTTTTTCCTTTAAACCTAATTTTAAAAACCTTTTCTTCCTTTTGTTTTTTATACTCTATTTCCATCTTGCTTATATCTTGTTGTTAGGGTGAACGTACACATTAAAAATAGCATATCATCATGATGAATATGTCATACAGTGTTAAACAGAGGCCTACGTATCACTGAATATGTGTTAAGTGTTCACATTAAAGTAAAGAGGGACTGTGCATGTTTCTAAATGACAACGAAAGACTTAAAGCAGGACTACCACATGGTGGTTCATCAGCGGCAGTGGATCTGCAACGAACTGCGCTTGAACATTGACTGCACACAGGCTAAAGAGAGGAACCTGCTCTTTGATCACGTCTGACAGTCTTTATCCCAACTGGGGTTTAGTTTGTTTAGTGGCTCCGGGCCATCATTAGCTGCGTAGGCTGGACCAAAGCGAAGCCAAGAAGCACAACATTCATGAAGCGTCCCCCAGGTCAAAACCTTACTAATTATAGAACTGCAGCGTTAAGCTAATGATTACAAACGTATTATTTCAAGGCTTCTCGGTACACGGTCATGAGGAGGGCTGAAAACGTAAATCAATTTGTTGGAAGGACCCGCCCTCCCCAGTCGACGGGGATTCCCTTAAAAACCGACGACGTGGGCAAACTATTTGACAGTCGCAGCAAGAGAACACCTACATCCAAAACGAAGAGGAGAAATGCAAATGTTGTGAGAGCAAACCCCCCCCAACAACCCTCCACCGTCGCCTCTCTCTCGTTCTCTTATTTTTCGCTCTGTGGTTGCGGCGCAGTCACCTTTAAGTTGCAGATTCAGAAGCTTGACACGTATGCAGGTTTGAAGTCTTTTCC
>JBAJHX010000053.1:18584772-18620197 GCA_037176925.1 Amniataba percoides | reverse complement strand
CACACACATTATACACAGAATGCATTGAATATAGTCTGGCATAAACTGATCACTCATATGCTAAAAATGATGTTCCAGACAGAAGAGTCTCCTCCGGCACTGAAGCGGTCTGATCTGCCTATCTAACTACCAGACACTGTGACCTGAATACAGCGACAAGAAAACTGTCAGCACTGTCTTCTTTTTCTGGGCTCATTTGCTAGTTGAACAGATGCATGGGCCCAGAAGGAAAAAAAAAGACAAAACAATGAGATCATGTGATAGGTTGAGTTAAGACACTTTCTGACAGATACAATTGACCTTGGTGTAATGGTCGTGTTCAGAGCAGCGTTCCCGCTCAGTCAAAAAGCCAGTGTCATGGTGGGCAGCGACAAAGGCAAAGGCAAAACCCTGCTATGTGTTATAAGTTCAAATTATTCACATGCCTGAAGAAAGTTATGGTAAGGACCAATTGAAAGTATACATAAAGAAAGGAAACAAGGGTAGTTACAGCTTGCAGTTAGCAATAGTGAGCAGAAAACAGCAGGTTGATGAAATGGGTGCAGTTTTTCCTTTTGTAATGCATGTTGGCCACAGCCAGGTAAAAAGTTGCCTTTTTACAATGATGCATGACAAAAGGGCACAGATAGTAGTACTGATAAACTGTGTACTGTGTGTGCAAGTAGTAGTAGTAGTGCACAAATGTATGACTTTAAATATAATGTAACCCTGCTTAAAATCCAAAATAAATAAATAAATAAATAATGAATAGTTTATGTTCATCTCAATTCATCTTTGGGTAAAACTGTTATTAAAAAGTGTCTTAAAAATGTAAAAAGAATAGTTCATAGAGGTTAAAATATTTTGATAAAAGAGGAGAGCCTAAGAAATAAGATTAAAAAGACACAAATGTGGATTGTTGAATATTTAATTTTATTTTGAAGAAATTCATGGGGAAAGAGGAAGTATCATTCTGATCATTTATTGGTTAAGGTGTGTGATTGGCAGGTGAGAGACAGTGAGTGAGAGTTATTTTTGGGAAAAAACAGAGAAAAAGAGGGAGGACAGCGTGACGAAAATAGTTTTGTGTGTAGTGTTTGAGTATGTGAGAGACTGTCTGCTCGGCACTCGGAACTTGGACATTGGACCTGCTCTTGTTTGGACTGCTCCAGGTCGGGACTTCTATTGTAGCTGCATTGTTTTAGCTTAGCTCAGCTACTGGGCTAAATCCAGTGTGTTGTTAGCATTCGCTAGCAAAGCGAACGGAATTAGCCTTGAGGAGCTAAACCGGCTTCTGATATCGGCTGTGCCTGCTGGTCTCAGCGCGGGAGGGTGAGGACTCGGCTCGGCTGCTCTTTGGATTGCAGGTAACACTTTTTCTTTACTATTCCTGGATTGTTGGGATTAAAACTGCATTTCCTCGCACTGAAAAGTCATATGAGGCCTGCAATGGGGTTATTTTGTTTTGCCAGCTGTGTGGATAAATATGTATGTGTGTGTGTGTGTGTGTTGTGTTTGGGCTTGTGTTTTTATTACTGAGAGTAACGCATGTCTAAATATTAAGAGTGTTTTGAAGATATTTTGAGTAAATATTTTTACAACTTAAAAGGTTATTTTGGAAACTTAAAGAGTATTTTTATTGGAGTATACACATGTATTTGGGGGAACTTCAGTGTTTTATTTAAAATGGAAAGGCACTCTCTGGTAACTGAGTGTAAAATTAGGTTAATTTCATAATTGGCAGTGAATTAGATCATTTCATGATGTAATTGTGATTTAAAGAGAAGACAACGGATTTAATTTAAACATATTTTTTAGTCAAAGTGTGTTGGTATTTTGTTTTGTTACATTTGAAGCTTGAAGTAAATAATTGATTTGTTCATTTTTGTGATATTTCTTTGATACCAGAGTTAAAGGTGAGCACAGTGACTGTTGAGCTATCATAAAAATATTTTATTTAAAGTCATATGGTTATAAGGTGAGTTCATATAGGTGTAACAACTAAGTGTGCATGATCCCGAAAATCCAAATACCTTTTGAAAAATACATAGAGATTAGGGTTAAAACACAATCGATAAAATGCGATAAAGGAACCAAGAACCCTGCCCTTAGTAATAGATCTATTGAGGGGAGTGCTACAATAAAATAGAAACTGCTTTTAAACTCTGTTGATTACTGTCATGAGCCAGGTCTCTCTGGAAAAAGAACTGGAGAAAAAATTTTACTCCGAAAACGTCAGACTGACTCTAAGTGATACTAATCTGAGGCACAAATGGGGTAAAATAGATATCTACAGTATATTTGTTGTTTTATTCACTTTTATTTTGTATCCCCCCCCCCTTTAAAAGATCAATTGTTGTTATAGTTATATTGGATTTTTTAAAAGGATCCAAATTATAAAATACATAAAAAAGTATACATATTTTAAAAGTACTGATTGAATAAGGATTCAGCTTGATGCCATCTAAAATAGATCCTGACTCCATCCCTGCCTCTACTTGACCTGATTCATAGTTGATTTATGATGATAAAAATAAGTAGGTTATCAGTATGCTGGTTTATAGAAACTTAAAAAGTCATCATCAGACACTAATTTACATATATGCTTTGAGCATATCATTATCATCTACTATAGTTTTAATGATTCAGGGATCAGGAATTTACACTTCTACATCGCTGCAGCAATGTGAGAAGTTACAACACTGGAACACGATTTCAGCTCATGTTATGTTAAACATCAAACACAATCAGTGTGCTCTGTGCTTTGTGCTTTTTTAGGAAACAATAAAAATAAATGCCTCTGCTCCTAACAACAACAAATGTGGACAAAGTGCTCGTGGAGAAATTAGTTGCCTTAATAATTAAATGTTGTTAAATTATCTCACGTCTGAAACAAGGCAACAGGTAAACTAAAAATTAACTGTTGTTATGGAAACAAGATTTGTGTTCCACTTTTTTTTTTTTTATCCCCAAGGCAGTGATTTTGTGTGGAAAACATGCATTAAGAATCTATCAAATTTAGACTTTTCCTGAGTGTTGAGAGATTAACACAACAGACCAATCAAATGGCACGGCACTCGTTAAACACATGCATCCTCTCAGGGATCTAACATAGTGTGTAGAAGAAATAGAATAGCTGAACAGAGAGCTGAATAGAATTTAATTGATTTTTGTTTTCTGACATAATTACAAAATCAATTATTTGACACAAAAACACCCTTAACTGAGTGTTTGTGTGTGTGTTTGCATGTGTGTGTGAGTGGGAGACTCACAGTTTTGAGGAAACACACTTATCTTTTCTGTGGAAGATCCTGACCACAAAGCCACGCATGTAAGTGCACAGGGTTGCCATTAATAGCTTTTATTCTTAAGGAAAAAAGCAAGCAGAGTCTCACAAGAATGAAAATGTGACATGGGTTTATATTCCTACTTAGCCTTTTTCAGTGCTTTACTTCTACCAAGCTTCAATAAAAGGCATCTCAAAGTGCACTTACGGAAATTTTTCATCATAAACTCAGCTATGGGCAATAATTCACGCAAATTCACTTCAAATGCTCTCAGCCAATGGAGTAATGAAAGGTATTTTGCAAACAATTGGTCCCTTTCCTCCTACTGTGCACTGAAGGGGTGACTGAGTGAGCTGTGACATTGTGCTAGCATCAGCAGGCTCCCGCGGAACCGGGCTCCCTGGCACACAGGAGTTAGCCAGGATTAATGGAGATGCCAAAGTCACTCCTCGGCTGCTGGCTCTAATGGCACGACACACAACGCAAACGCAGTCGACACGAGATGCCATATGGCATCATTGCCACCGACACCCCGGGAACTTTTGGGCTGAAATGCTGGCACGGACGAGAGAAAAATACACGCGTTTCAATCGCACATGCGTTTCTGCACACACACACACACACACCCGGGATTGTTAAAATCACATCTGAGAGCATTCCCGGCTAATTTAGACCAACCCTTTAGCAGGAAATCCTCTGGTGCCCAAGCATGAGTGATATACAGATCCACCCACAAAGGCCCTGGCTCTATCTATCTCACATGTCATTGGCATTCTAAATCTCTCAGTCATGCCTGCATCCATAATGGCCCAATTACTGCCGATGGGGATCCCACTCCCTATCTGACAATTACATCTGTTAGAGTTTGAGAGCGTTAATGCCTAAAAAATATCAATTAAGGTGATTGATCAGGATGTTAATATCCTATTAAACAGCAGTCTGGAGCTGCAGAGCATTTGTGTTGATTGGGCTGAAATGAGAGAGACTCTCCAGGATGAAGTGACTGTAGTTTAGTGGGCCAGTTAGATTGCGGATCTAATGAACACAGAGATGGCCCAGAGTTGCATTTTATTGCCAGATAAACCTGGACAAGAACAACTTTGGGTAATTGCTACTGAAAGGCAGTTTGTGGAGCTATAAAAGGCGGAAATGGACGGACAACTTTCTAGATGGCTGAGCCAGAAACAGGCAGCTATCGATGTGGTTTTACAGAGCGCAGGGGGACAAGAGCTTTGAAAAAAATGACACTTTAAACATTGTATTACACACTTTGGTATTTGTCAAAGGATCCTTAACTGTAACTGACTTGAATCAACATTTATTTTTCATTAAACCCACTGGCAGGCATAGGTGAGGTACAGTATGGTATGCTGATTCTCATTTACAGATTGACTAAGTAAACTTTGACACTGTCTTCCTTGCTGGAGTGGTAAATTTGTTTCAACAATGCCTTATCTCGAGGTGATGGTATTTTCTTTCTCTAGGCATTTGCGGTTTTAGAACGATGTTTGAAGAGCTCTACCGGTGGACGCTGATATTTAAGTTATAAGCGGTGCAGGCGGGAAGTTTTATTTCTCCATTCAGGCCAATTCAGTGTATGAAGAGGATATCTGCTATTTGAGCTCTCAGAGATGATTGGACACATTTTCAATTGCAACATGGCTCCTTTCTACCCGACTGATTGTTTGAAAACATAAAGGATCTCCTTGCATTGTTATAGCGCAGAGTGAAGCCGTGAATAGGGGGCAATTAAATTCTAAAGTGTAATTTCATACATTTGCAGTGTGTTACAAAATGTTTCCTCTTTTTATCGTCTTGTCGATGATCACCAGAGTGCTGCACTCATCCCTCCCTCTGTCCTCCCTCCACCCTTTCCCCTCCTCCACAGCTTCCATTTTTGAAAGGCTTCTAGCCGTTCCATTCTTCCCCTGGCACAGCATCACACACTCATTTCATTTCTCATTTACAGACTGATAATCAGAATGTCATTACAGTGTCCACACTGGGCCGCTGGAGGGGTAATTGAGCAGCATAAAAGGCATTTGAAAGAGGGATGAATAATATAAGTGGAGAGGGGGGTGAGTGGCGAGCTGGACCCAGGCCTGCTCTCTCAGGTGTCTGGCTCCTATCGGGTGGCATCCGCCTTGGCATTATGGTTAACCATGTCTACGTCAACCTCATTTTTCACCTCTAGCACATTAGAGGCTGAACAGGCATCAACACTCATCTGGAAGAAAGGTAGAAAATCGATAGGAGAGTTTTAGAAGGTCAAAGTCAAGCATCAACAGTCTCTTTA
This sequence comes from Amniataba percoides, assembly GCA_037176925.1. Lineage (NCBI taxonomy): Eukaryota > Metazoa > Chordata > Actinopteri > Centrarchiformes > Terapontidae > Amniataba > Amniataba percoides. Next base: position 18,614,635 of record JBAJHX010000053.1, on the reverse strand, counting down.
CATCATGTGAGCCCCGTGGATTTAGATGCTAAAGCAGAGGGTGATTTTGTCCTTGATTTGGGTGTTTTTGCATCTCAGGGTGAGCCTCCCAGCTGAATCTGCACACAGAGCACGTCCATTCAGGTAGAGGTTAAGCATGTGTCACTGGGATGCTACAAAGACTTTATTTCCCATAAAGACTCCGTCTCAGCTGTCTTTATTTCTTCCTCGCAAACCGGCTGATTAATTAATCGCTAGATGGCTTTGAACTGTTGTTTTCCACGTTCTGTCGTAAACAATAAACTTTATCACGGCCCTTAAAATACCAAAATTGAGCATGACTCCTTTAGTCGCGGTGACAGAGATAACAACAGTTGCATCTGTATTACAATCTAATGTTATTTGTTTTGTTGCTTACCCCTCCCTGCTCCCATCCGCCCCGACTGTGGTGTGGCAGCTTGGCACAGCGCCAGCCCCGTTTGGCCGTGGTGGTACATTTCCATCTCATTCATCACATAAAGACAGATAATCAGAAAGTCATTACAGTGGCTTGACACCAGTGCTTGCCCCAGGAAGACAGAGTAATTGAGCACCACAGAAGGGAAGAGAGCAGACTGAGCCAAGGCCACGCGGTAATGAATGTGAGACGTAGACATGAGAGGAAGGGAAGAAGATCCCGATGCACGGAGACACGGATGGACAGAAAGCCAGACTGACAACTGAGGAGGGAGGAAGACTGACACATGAGGGTAGATGGACAAAGAAAACACAGTGGAGAAAAAAAAGGCAGACACACAGAGGTAGACACACAAACGCTGGCCTGACTTTCAGGTAATTGAATCAATACACACACTGTCAGGGAGAAGAAACAAAGAAAAAAGTGAGATTTGACTGGTCGTCTGACTGGTCCTGTGATGTTTTGGTAACCGCTTCAGAGAAAAGCAACAACTTCATCTTTAAATCAGATTCTATATAAAGAATGACAGACATCTTGGAAATTAAAACCCATTAAAACCATTCATTCAGGCTCTTAATTATGTCGAAATAGGACTTGTTTCATCCGCAGACAGTGCCAAACTACTGTCAGAACTGAACATCTTATGCAGAATTTAGTTTTTCAAAGAACAACGCTGAGTTTTGTAATTAAGTTGAGACATAATATCACAGCCAAAACAACATAGCAGCCAATATCAGATCCCCCCCTTATTTTAGAGCTTTAAAGAAACACCAAATGAAATGGCAAAAATGAACACCAACACAGCATATTAAAATCCACAATTGCTAGATAATAACATCCAGTAGCAGTCGAGCCTTGACACGGCTAACCTTCACATCACACTCTCTGGTATACTGCATTCAAAGTAACATTGAACTTCAAAGGAAATCATTAACCGCTGCACATAACAGACGCAAATGACACACAAGACTCACTAAACAGTTAATAGAAAGTAAACAGATATCATATAGATACAGTGTGCAAAGCGTAGCAATATAACTATTTATACCTCACAGTACGCAAATGTTACATAACTTATAGTGAAATTGCTTTCTTGTCCTTGCTCTTTTAAAACCTACACACAGTGTCTTTTTTCATATTTAAAATAGCTGGATATTTATCTTTTAATAAAACCCACTATAGCTGCATGATAATTCATCATACTGTCTCAGTTTTGCTTGGTACATAGAAATAAGACACCTCCAAGTCTCTAATGGACACAGGTCTGAAAGGAAGGTTTCCATTTTTTTAAACAGTGTTTTAGGGTGCCTATAAAGTTACAATGGCTCTCAATTACAGTTCCTGGTTGTGCAGCTACCGACACCAGATCAGTAAGAGATTTGCGCCTGCAACACCAGGTGACTGCAATGAATATGCTTGTAGAATGGAAAACCAGTAAAAGTAAAATCCCCTGGGACCAGGATTGAGAACGGCTGCTCTGTCAGACCCTGTTTGTTCTCTCAGACTTTAGGTGGCGGCTGGTTTATTGCTGCCTGTAGGTGCCAGGACAGCTCTTAGCCGAGGATAATCTCATTTTCTGGGTTGGTGAGTTTCCAAGATCTTTTAAAAGTTACTTGTTTTTGAAATTTACCAGCCTCCTCCTCCTGCAATAGGCGATTATACTACCAGCTATATCTCAAAATTACAGTTTATGTGCACTATAGGCAGACAGCTTTGATTCCATCCATCAATAACTCTCTGAACTCAAGGAACACTAAGAAATGACTGTCTGTTGACCAGAGTTTTCTTTATGTACTTTGAGACGAGACTTTCTCATTGTAATGAAAAAACGTTTTTTGTAAGGTCTTAGAGTACCATAAGGACTTGTTTACAAAAGCATAGTACCTATTTTCTAACCCACATTAGAGTTCCTCCATGAGCGGTTAAACCAGTGTCTGAGGTACACAAAGCTTGAAATCCCAACAAGGGTCCATGTAGGTAACAGTTTCTGAAGGGGCACCTAGGTTGCCGAGCAGGGCAGCAGGGTTATCAGCAAGATAAATGTTGTTTTTTGGGGTCTTCACCTCCTCTTTAAATGCCTGAGCCACAAAGTATCTCCACTTCACCTAAAGCACGTTTCCACTAGAGAAACAATGTCTGATCACACTGTGGAGTATTGTAAAGATTGCTTGTCAGTGCTTTAGAACAGACAATACTTTTCTATATGATACCATGACAGACTGCAAAATGAAGAGGGTTTTTTGTTGTCAAGGATTTTTTGTATGCAATGTGGCATGGAGGTGCAGATATGAGAGGCAATATTTTTGCTCTCCCTGGCTACAGAAGTATAAATCCCAAAGGAGCAGAAGCTGATGATTGAGCTTTTGATAACTGAAAACACAACCCGAAGCTTAAATAAACTCACTTTCAGATGTTAGCTGTTGATTTTGTACAAATTCAACAATTATGCCAATATGCCATTATGCTGCAACAGTGAAATGGTCTCAATTTGCTACCACAGTGATCTGCGCCTCAGACCAGCCTCCTCTCCATGGCAACAGTGGCCGAGGCTCCAGGGTATCGTGGTTTACTGAGTCATCTGCAATGCCAAAATTTCTCAAAAATAAAGTTAAAATAATTAAATCTGCTGGTCATAGCACACATCTAGAGTGTGACATGACCATGGAGTTTTTAGATTAAGTAACACTGTCAGAAAAATTTAACTGGAATATAAAATGGGAGATATCACTCCTTAAAATCAGCAGCTCCACCCTCTTCACAACTTTAAACCATTTTGGTTTAACTTACAAGTCCCTGAAAATCAAGATGAAACCACTGGTGATTTCACAGTGACAACGACCTTATTTTAGTGCTTTAGAAAAATCATGACTCTACCTCCTCTAGCGATCAGTAATAACATGCAGTATATTCACTGTAGTCGCTTGCACCTGGATCATAAAGATAAAGAGATATAACTAACTGAATTTGAACACAATAAATACATAATTGCAAATATGGTATTGTGCATTCATGTACACATTGATTTAATTGCCTTTAAGCATGGCACATAAGAATCAACACTGAGCAAAAAACTCCCTCTGCTAATCTATGTTATGGCATAATTGAGAAATGATGTGCTGAGGCAGCTGTGCAACACCACCTGCCAGGTTTTGACCCCGGTCTGGAGCTCAGCTGTGTCCAACTCAGACACACTGAGATTAGCTGTGGAGTCGGTGGTTCCTCCAAGGGCACCTGCAGACCATAATAAGTCTAATATAGTATGGGCAAACCAAAAGGCACAGACTCCCTCCTTGCATCTGTTACTTTGCCAGATATTTTTTTTACAACACTGGTCTGATCTTTTCATTAAGTCCAAAAATGAAATACATGCATTTCATGTGCTCATTTGTGACTGCCTTCTGCAGAGGCTTTTTTCTTTTTACTTTGTTCTTGGTAGGCTTATCTAACCAAAGCAAATAGGGGAAGCTGCCTTGTCCCATCCACTCACGACACAGCTGCCATGCCAACTTCATACTGCAGACAGTAAGGGATTGCAGCATTAATCCAATGTTACAAACTGACTCTAGACTGTGTGAGTTACTGCGACAAAGTGTTTCTGAGTTTTAGCAGTGTGGGTGGTGAAATATGTTTTCATCTCGGGGGGTTGCGCTAGCTGTACAGAGGTGCTGACGCCTTGCTGTGTGATTGGCAAAACCCTGCTGGACTTGACTGGTGGTCCAGAGTCCTGATTTATAGTTTTCTTATAAACCACTACTGAGCCTGTCCATTAGAAACATGACTCTTATGCTCGTGAACAACATCCAGAAGACGGAGATAATGTTTAGGAATCCCCTAAATACTTGAGTGCACTGTGACCTTCAGTACAACTGAGTCTGTCTACTGGACTCTGTTATGGTGATAATGAATGTATTGGACCCTGCTTGTCGGAGGATTTCCTGTTTTGTGAAATGATTCTGGATACTTAACGCTCATCTGTTTCTACAAGAATTCTTACTGCTAGAATGTTTTTGAGTCATGCCACAGATGGATCTTTGAACGCCGAGCATCACCAAGGATCAACAAAATTAAAAGGCCCAGGATCAAGGAGCTTATAGAGAAAATCTCCAAAAGTCAAATCAAAGCCAATCCCCCAAGCAAACATCAAGTATGGCATATATCAACGTAATGAGTTATCCCCACTGCTGTTTTGCATGAGTCAGATCATCATGACGCATGTGCACTGATGTGAAGACAGTGGCATTTTTTTTTCTGACGAGGGAACCATAAGCAGATAGTAGGGAAGAAAAGGAGGACAATTAGCAGTGGAGGAGTCCAACTATCAGAGGGCCACATAGAACAGCTGCATGAAGGTGGGGGTCCACAGTTGCTCGGGAGCCATGATAACTCAAGAGAGACATTAACACCCGTGAATCTTGACAGAGTAAGACAGGTACTCAAGCTCAAAGTGAAATAACAAGATCCAAGCCAGCAACACATGCACCCTTCAAATCAGCAGATATCCAGCTGGTGAATTAAGCTGCCAAGAGAGGACGTAGAAGCTGCTGACATCAAAAAACGCGTCGTGTTGAATTGTGGATTGTCGACTAAAGTTGAGAACAGAAAAGGCATCAGTTTAACAAAACGGAGCAGCTGGAAAAAAAAAGAGGGCCAGGGCTAAGAGAGTGTGCCAACCACTGTCATGAAAGAAACAAAAGCACTGAGAGGTACATCTGTATAGTATCTGGCAAGAATAAACTGTCAAGAGAATATCTCTTAGCGGCAGATGCAGGCGTAGATGAGAAGCCAGTGCCAGTGGGGAGATGGTTCCTCCACAATATGTACCACCCTCAAATGAAAGAGGTGACCAGCATTTAAAAAAAAACAAAATACAACAACCAGTGGCTGGAAAAGGCTTGGCCGAGGAACAACCGTCAGGAAAACTGTCAACTTTGTGATCTGTGGTGCAGTGAAGTCTCCCAGACAGTACGGAGTAAAGAAGCAGAGTGTGGCGTTGAGGAAGGAAAGGCGTACTGAGCTGCAAAACCAAATTATGAACTGGACCTTGACAAATAAGGAGGAAAGACGCCAGAAAAGATGTTTCAGAATGACTGAGCAGAGATCCTGCGTGATTCCAGATGAAGGCCCTGGTCAAACAGCAGCAGCTGCTGTGGTGTGGGCTTGGAACAGGAAACAGCAGCGGTGATCATCTGGGCTACTCAAGGCTGAGACGCCAAAGCTCAGTAAGTGGCTCTGACAGGTTCAAAGAACACTGTCCAAGATTTCTGTCCAAAACTGTAGTTATAAGAGCTATAATAGTCTCATTTTCATCAAGCCTACAGTAAAATCTGTTCTTTTTATCACTCCCACTTTGGCTTTATTTTCTCACTTCATTAACACAGGTGTGCGTACGTGTGAGTTCTTTTATAAGCAGAGGCATGCAGATCAACTGTAAACTTGATTGGAATCAAAACTTGGAAAAAGCACAGGAAAAGCAAAAAAAAAAAAAAGAAAAAAAAAAAGTCGGCAGCGCATCTCTACTGAAATATTTCCCCTAAATTGCTCACACGCATATCAAACAGAAAAGCCAGTTGGATTCAGTTTGCTTTTGTGCATCTTTCCCTGCCCGGCACCACATTTCGCTTTGGTGTGGCATTTTGTCGATTTGTGAGCTGAGCCCATCTCCCCTTTTGTCGTGTGGTTTCATCTCGTCCTTCAATCTCACCTCAGGATTTAAGCGCAGAGTGAACACATGCTGCAACAGGTAACGATAAACACGCGGGCTAGTGTGCACATATACACACATACACATATGGTACGGACAGATTGGACTGGAGTGTTTGTTTTTCACCAGGGATGGCTGTTAAGAGTTGGATCAGGTGAACAAAACACAGAAAAAACAACAACCTCAGAATGACATTTTGGAATTCAAAAGAGGTATTTGCCTTACGTGTGAATGAGTGTGTGCCTGCATGTAGGTATGTGTTAAAGGAATGAAAGACAAACAGATTCATGTCACACAGACATAGTGCAATGATAATCACACAGACCTCACTGCTTCATTGGACGTAGGGTTTGCGTGATAAAAAAAAAACACTTGTAAAGAGTGTTCTGATTGACACAGACCCTGACAGGCTCATTGCAATTCACAGCTGAGACCGAGGCTACAAGGCTGCACTATTGAAATAACATCTATTGAGTGATCTTCCACGTTTTTTTATTTTTTTTATTTCTATGTTTTTTTCACACTCAGCATTTAAGACAAGGCTTACAAAATGCATGCTCTACATGTATGGACATGTATTCAAGAGAAGGTAGTTATGTGAAATAATGTGGCCATTCATTATGCATCTCAGGCGTCTGTGCGCAGTAATACGCGCGGGACAACATGTACGTTTGAAGCTCAAAGTTCCACTGAGATTTTTCCCAACCACTTGTTTGAAAATTAAAATGGTCATATTTTCTCCAAATGCCCCCCGCTGGCTTCACAGAGAAGAGGAGAAATGTTTCAGAAGACCCCCTCCTGTTTTAGTTACAGCCCCTTCACTCTGCGCAATCTTTTCTAGCATTTCTAGGGAAAATCACAGAGCAACATAGACAGCTCCTTGACTCTCACTCATGTATGGTATGTGCGGGTATTTTTTGCGTTCTGTGTGTGTGTGACAAGCGTGTACAAGTTTGTGACAGTGTTTGATGCTTGAGTGTGTGTGTGTTTGTGAGAAAGAGTGTGTGTCTGTCAGCGTGGAACAAACAAAGCTCTATGAAGCTCTTCTTCCTCTAAACAAAGACTCTCAGCAAACCTGTTTGACATCATTTTGAAGTTCTGCCTGTCGCTTTGCCATACTTCTGCTGAAAAAAATACTAAGTTACAGCAGCTTCAAGTAAGTCGGGAGACAGAGTTTTATGAAGGCAATATCATAAAGCAGTGTTTTAAGTGTCTTCAGTGTTAGAAGTTGAGAACAACAGCTTGTGAAATATCTTTAGAGATATCAGTCTTACAGACAGCCAGACAGCACCAATATTATCAACGTGTCTCCTGCATAGTCGATCAGTTTACACATCACACCAAGATTCAAAATTCAAGATTCAAGAATTTATTGTCATTGCACATCAATCAATGACAATCAATCAAGCAATCGTTGATGAAATTCTTAAATCTCTTGCTCCCTACAAGTAGTGCTCAAAAATATTAGCAGGGATAGAAACACTTAAACAAAGAAAATAGATAAAAGAATAAAAACAGAAATAAATAATAGTACAAGAGTACTAATAGAATAATAAATATAGATCTAAGATTTAGGTTAAACAATTAAAAGTACATTTTATGAAAATATCCAGCTAGAATAGTTACACAAATATATATAGAAATATACAATTGAATATGCCATATAATATACAATATAATAGCAGACATTCAAATTTCCAAATTCTTACTTTGGTGAGATTTGCCAGATAACTTCCATGACAAAAAGTAAAAGCTTTTCTAATTACTAGCTAATAACTCCTTCTTTCTTCTGTACACCTTTCGCTTCAACTGAGTGACCACAAATCATACAGTGTAAAGAGGCTCCTCGCAACTTCACAGATCTGAAGGTGTTGCAACACAATTATCCAAGAAATCAATCAATAAGCTGCCAAATAAGAATTGATTGCTGCATTCAAACAACTGTCAGTCAAACAGTCATTAATGGACATTCACTGTTCTGAACCTTCCCGCTCTGCGCTTTGGCAAAAACAATGGCCACCTGGATTCACTTTGCACAAAAGTGGCTGCAGCAACTGGGAAAATCATCTTCTGAATAAATGGCCTGCAGCTGCCACCATTTTCCATTTCCAACATGACCCGTAGTAAACCAAAGAAAAAAAAACAAAACTCAATGGCAAACTCTCTTCACATCCAAAATCTCTTGACAACTCTCTAAAATTGTAAAAAAAAAACTTTGAGAAAAACTAAAAGGGGGCACCACAGGAGATGTTGGTAAAAAGAAGCAACAAATGCTCTGCGCTTCTCAGTCATTGCTGGGCGCTTAAAAAGAAAAGGGGTCACTCTAACATCATTGCACAATTTTTCACTAACGTCAAAGCTGCACACACAACTTACTCCTACTACAACATGCCTCTAATATGAGAATTTTTGGTTGTGCTATGTGTATTTGTCAGCTTGACACAGCTTTGCACCATCTATAGCTTTTCAGCTGCAACATAACCTGTAAAGACAGTGTCGAGAAAGTGCATCTGTCAGTTCCTAGACGAGTCTAAAAGTCGCCTCTGTCAGCAAGTCAGCTGGAAGTCACCCAAGCAAATATTTTTTAGTGAGTGAAGTAGCCTAAATACAGCTAATACACCAACTAAACACACTGCTCAAACAAAGATAACTCATTCCAAATAATTACAGAATTAAGCTGCATGAGACACCACCGACATATATAGTCACTTAATACACTCACAGTGTATTAATGACTCATATTTTTGACAAATTGTGATTTTTTTCTATGACAGGAGGAGATTTACATCTTCTCTCTTGATCCCAACGTCCAGCGTGCAGTCAGGTGCTGCCTATAGTGAGGCATGTGTTTTCTTAATCAGAAGCAGTTGTTAGGCAGAGGAGAATCATCGGACCAATCACCTTTCTGTGCGTGTATTTTTTGCCATGCTGTGACAAAGGAGAGGGAGAAGGGAAAAACTGAACAGAATGAGATCCAGCTGCACAGCCTTTACAAAAGCCCTTACGTGGGAGAATGATGGTGGCCTCTCCTATGAAGTTCATCTGTAGGCGAAAGGGCGAGTTGCATGGCAAAGTAGTTCGCGACCGCTGAAATCAGGTCTCATCTGTACAAGAAGCAGCGCAAAACGCATGGCTTCAAGACTCTGCCGAACAGCATCGAGAAACCCTCATTGTCTGAGAGGTAAGAGGCAGCAGTTCAAGTGGAAGGGGCGGAGGAGAACGCCTTTAGACAGCTATTGCCACACTCTGCACCACCGCCCTCGCTGCATCTCAGCTCCACAGGGGGAAGACGCTACAAGTTTGCTTCTATCTCATAGTGTACGGGGCCTGGCTGTCGGAAAAGTTCAAAAGGTCCTGAACGCTGGCTGCAAAAACGATCAGCAGTGAGAGATGTGTAGCAGCTGAGCTCGGATAGGATGGATGAAGTTACAAAGAATCTGCAGATGAAAACATCTATAATGTAGTTTACCAGCTGTTAGTGCATGTGGTGCTGAAGAAAAGTGGAAAGCGTTGGCGCTACTTTTTAGGGTAAGCCTTCATAAGATTGGTGCAGGGAAACTGTCTGTGGACATGAAGTAAATTAACATTGGTCAAACTTATGTCGCTGCTTTAGAGGATGGACGTGCTTGAAAAGAAGAGGTCTGTGGCGAGTGTTGACAAGCCTCAAAAGAAAAACTGTTCATACCTGCTCCAAATGGCTACATTTGAAGGTTAAGGCAGAAAGTCTGCCATCACACAGAGGTAAAGGATGCAATAAATGGTGCAAGTGGGCACACCGGGGCACTTTTAGAGAGTTTCTCCACAAAGGCATTCAAGGAGCTGTACTTTTTTTTTCCACACAAAGTATCACAAAGTATCCCGGAAATGTGACAAACTGGGAGCCCACTCAAGAGGCTTGCTTATCATCATCTATTTAAACTAAGGTCAGTACAAATGAACAGCGGTGTTTGGCATGTGTGTTGTAGAGGATGTGCGGCGCAAAAGCAAAGAAGGTGCTGCGAAGTGGATGCAAGCTGTCAGGAGGGAGAGGCAGGAGTGAACACCTGGGCCAGCTTTTATATAGCCCAAGGGACCAGGTGAGCTCCAACAGCTGACGACCTTCCCGTGTCAGCCAAGTGCCCACTGAGGTTGGCCAGGATAGCCTCCAAGACAGCGGGGGGGAGGGAGGGGGAGTGGGGTTGGTTAGGGGGGGTGGGGGGGCGCCACAGTTGTGATGGACGTAGTTGTGTGAAGACAGAAAGATGCAGCCTGAGAGAGTACTTCAAATCCTGCATACTTTCTAGCCGCACACCTGGCCAATTGCTGCCTGAAGTGGGTGTGCTTGTCAAATTTGTCAGCTGCGGAAAGGAACCGAAATGATCAGTTGGATGAAATGGGGGTTTGACCATCTGACAAGTGCTTTGTGTGAAGCATGGTGAGGGCATGAAGACTGAAATATAAAATAAAAGTAGGCATTATTTCCTCTGTCCTGCAGGTTTTGTTGTGTTTTCTTGGACAAAAGCGCAGTCGGCGTCAGCTGTCTCAGGCCTTTACATTCTTGCAGACACTATTCCTCTTCTTTATTTCCACCAGTGCTTCAGTGAATCAGAGAGTTTGACGCGTAGCTGTGTGTAATCTGGCCAATTAGCCTATAACCACAATATTGATATTCTCAGTATAGCCTCCTTTGCTGTTTTTGCTCTTATAAAAGCATGGTTTCATCTGCTTCAGATCCCACATGCTGCCAATGTTGCAGTTGCAGTTTGTGTAAGAGGAAGAGAGTTGGATAAAAGAGAGAGGGAAATAGAGACAGAAAGAGAAAGTATGTGTAAGACAAAGGGAATGAGATCGAGAGATAGAGGGAGGGAGAGAGGTGTAATGGCAAAGCTGTCTCTCTCAGCTCTGGGGCCGGGTCATGTCAGTCTGATCTCATTATCCAGCACTTAGTCCTAGAACAAACAGCCAGTGGCCTCCTTCCTTCCCTCCATCGCTCCATCTCTCTCTCCCTCCATCCCTTCCTAACGACTAGCACTGCTCATGTCCTAACAACTCGCTTGGCTCACTTACTGTCTAATGACTGCCACTCCTTATAGCCTGTGCTTCAAATCCCATTTATCTCCACTATCGGAGGCTCACATTCAGACCATTCTGTTTCTAATGCCCTGGGAGAGCACAGAGAGGAGAGAGAGAGAGAGAGAGAGAGAGAGAGAGAGAGAGAGAGAGAGGTGGGAGGGTTGGCTGAATAAGTGGGAGGGTTGGAGAGGGAAGGTATCAGTGTGAGAGAGAGAGAACTTCCTTCTGACATAAGTCACAGTGGTAATGCAGCTTTTAGGTGTTTCCATCAATCTCAACCTCAAAATAGTCATGTGCTCGTTTCCTCCCTTTTCCTCTCTCACTTCATTTTATGTCAGTCCTCAAGTGGCAGGATATGTTTTGCGGATGATGATCTCCTCCCTCCTTCACTTTGATGTCATCCACTTTCATCCTCTTCCTTCCTTCTGTCCCCCTTTCCCTCTCTGTCTTTGTCCTGAGTGTTAATGTGTTAGATGGAGGTCTTTCACCCGGCAAGCACCATTACAGTAATTTCCTCTGTAATATGAATGACGGCGATCCATTATTTATCTCAGACTTGCTCATTACTCCCCAGCCCATTGCATACCCTCCCAGACAAGGCTCTCACAGCCACTTCAGACATTACTTTATTAAGAGGGCGAGGCAGCAGCGGGCTGTCATGAACAATGCTGTAATCAGGTGTGGTGCATTCAATGGTTAAGTTCATCATCAGAATGGAGAGCAGGATGGCTCTCACCGTTGCCTCGAAGTAAATTACAGTCCTCCCTGCTGGCAAGGAAAGGTCAGGATACAGCAGTGCAACTATATAGAGAGCTTCTGAACATTTTATTTGTGTGGCACAGAGCTCAGCCTGCAACTCGTCCTGATGCCGCTCAGCAAACTGGCGGAGTGACCCATGACAAGCTAGGTCTTCCCGTAGCATTACCTAAAGTGCAACCCACGTCACAACACCTTGGAGGCACATAATAGAGATTTATATTGCTCTTTTTCGTGCTTTATATGTATCACAGGTGCAATTCAGAAATGCACTTGTTATTTCAAGGCCCCCAGTGACTGTAATGTGCTGTACATTTAAAGTCAAACTAAAATAAAAATTCTGTAAGGAAATATGAACTCATCTTAACATTGCAGCTTTTGCACAGCTCTTATCTGAGCTTAAAAACCCCAAGTGGACATTTGCCACATTAGCAGTTGACTGACTTTTTAGAGGCAACTTTGCTAAGTGGTGCGCTGTAACCTTATGTGGTTTGCAGCCGACTGAAGCCATTCTTGACATCAATCAAATCAAGCACACGAGGAAACCACCATGCTGTTAGTGTTGAATGTCACTCGGAAAATGGAAGCAAACTAGTCAGGCTAACTTTCCTTTAAGACTAGCAAACTTTCTAACTCGTTCTCCTGACACGTTTTCATCCATGTTAATGTGTCTCAACAACTGAGTTGAATTATTGGCACCTACTTAACTTTGGCTTTCTTTGAGTCCAGATGGGGAGATGAAATTACCAGACTGTCAAAACGAAAGCAAGTAAAAATTTTTTAAATTTACTCTTTTCTTTTTGATACCTACATTTTAGACCACGTAACTACACGATTCAAGACATACAACAAGGGTATACTGAGTCCTTCTAAACATTCATTTTAATTTCAGTTTTGCCTGAATACATCTTTGGATTTTAATGTCTGCATTGTGGCTGTCTTACAAAGAAAATTTATTTTGCTTCTATCTTCCAAGTTAGTTCCCTTCCCCCCTCTGTAAACAGCAGAAGACCAACAGATTTATCTGCAGACACAAGTGGCAGAAAGGGAAGATGTATACAGTATGATGCGTTCATGTAAATAGACACCCCAGTGTAGTGGCTGAATGCAAAGACAGAATGAGCAGGAGGAGAGCGAAGCAGTGGTGTTATGATTAAAAACCCTCAATAAATACAGCCACATCTGATGAAACCTCTTTCGGAACATAGATAAATGAACTGCAAACCAGGATGGTGTAGAGACAGTTTCATTAATCTCAGACTTTACCTAAGGTTTATGGAATGGTGCTTAATAAAGCCTCACACACACAGAATGTTCTTTGCTATAACTGGTAATGATTATAGGATATTAATGTCTTCTGAAACTAATGAATCTGCAGCACACACATGACCTCTTTTGGCACTGAGCTGCATTACAGTGATAAATCCCCCACAAAGCGGACTTCTCTATTTCTCTCTGTGCTGGGATCCATCTCCTTTCACTTATTCTCACCCTGATACCATGCACCCCCTCCCCTCTCTGTATCTCTCCCCGCCCACCCCTCCTGCTCTGTCTCCTCTCCCTCTCTCAAAGCTACATTCGCGCCTCCTCTATCGCGAACCTCCCCGTTTTTTTTTCCCCCTGCTGCCTGCGACATCAAGTGCGGTGGGAGCCGTGAGGGATCCAGCGAGTGAGGCTCCGTCTCCGCTGTCAGACAGGCCTCAGTCACAGTCTCTACCCCTGTCTGGTGCTGAGGTATACACACATGGCAAATTAATCCCTGTGCCCTGTCTTGCCGCACATAGCGCTCATGTCAAAAGTAGTGCGCTGTGGGGTGACATTTTCGAAAGACAGACACACTGTGGGAAGCCATTACACTCGGAAACAACGCGTAGAGGGGAAGCGATGGAGAGCGGCAGACCTAATGAAAAGAGAGACTTCGGGAAAAGGAGAAAGAAAGAGGATTAAACAGGCAGGCTAATGAAGGGTAAACGGAGGGACACAAATAAAGCAGCTAATGAGACAGATGCATCAACCTGCTGTGACCTTTTCCTCTTTATCTAATCATGCATGCCTTATTATGGTCTTTTTATTCACTGTTTACCATTAATAATAGTTGTTGCTGTCTCTTAGGCCCCACATGCAGCACTCACACAGATTACGGCCTCAAATCAAAACCATTTGTTTTACTAACTCCCATTTGTTTCATTTACTCTTGTATCTATTGATTGCATTCATCCCTGTTCCAACATTCATACGGCTCAGTTTTGTATGGGCTTAAAGGATCTGGTGTAGCCTCATTTGATGGGTAGAGAAATGTGCTGAAGGTGTGGCGGGTGACTCATTCAGGTCAGACAAACATAAAAAAAAATGTTTGGAAGTACCTGACCCGAGGGTTAACTCAGGTCCAGCATCAAATCTCACAGCAGCTCAGTAGTCAATACTGGCCAGGGAGCAGGGCTACGTGCCAGTATTTCTCGCTGTTGTCATGCTGGTGAGATCAGGGAAAGCAAATGCCCTTTTCATTTGCCAGGTGGCAGAGAACACTTTCTTTTTCTCACACGGCTGACGAATGCCACAGCTTTTCCAGTTAACCTCTAAATGTGTCTTTGAAAGGCCCTCTAACATTGCATTTCCAGCAAAGCACACAAACACGAAAGAACATCATTTTAACTACGCACGCATGCAGCTCTGCAAACCAAGAGTTGAATCCACCGCTCTTTCCCCTACCGATCTTCGAAGCCTCCACCAGATGTTCCACCACAGCTGGATCTGTGCTATCAGGTGCTTCAAATTGACCATACTCGATTTAATTGCTTGGTTACTTTGTTATCTTCATCCAAATGTAGTTTCTGAAATCATTTTACAAGCTAACTAAATCAAGCCGCCATATGCCTTAGTGTGTTTTCGCCAGCCTAGAATGAATGGAGCTCTTAAACAACAACAACTGCTGCTCTCCCCCCCTTGAGAACCTGGGCCGAGGCTGGGAACATGCTGCTGTTTTTACAGCATAATGCTTTCCCATCAAAGATGGAGGGGCTCAACCAAATGACTAATGGCATTTTTACACAGAGGCACAATTATTTGTGTTTATCTCAGCAGCCTAGAAGACAAAAAGGCCCGGCAAAATGGATAGAAAGAACATGTTTCCGCCATGTTTCTTTGAAGGTTCTCAAAGAAAACAAGTCCCGGGAGAACTATTTGAAAGGTCCATACTGGAGAAGGAAATTAAATGCTGGATTGTTTGATCTTTGAAACAAGGTCTGTACTTCCTCAGGAGATCTCTCAGCACCAATCACTGCTTCTCACTGCACGGCTCAGCATCCTCGACAAGCGCGAGAGCAAAAGTAGACACTTCGATGAACCAAAAAATCTTTTCAGCGTTATTATCTGACTGTGGGTTGGTACTTTAGGGCTAAAAAAGAAATAATTTATTTTGTAACATTAGACCCTAGCTGTTTTTGAGAGACTGTTTGGTGCCTCATCAAACCATTGCTCATTGTGCGAGGAGATTGCTGTAGGGCCAAGGCTATTTGGTGCAGATGTTTTCAAAGCAACACAAATTTAGGCATCTCTTTATTTGGCTTCTTTATTTTTCATTTGCTTTCTCCCTTGCATCTCACCTGGGAATTACTCTTACAAGACAACCCTGCCAACAAAAGAAATGGTCTCTGCGCACACTGCGAAGCTGAAGAAATAGCAAATCCTATTAATGCCTCTGAATGTGTCGGGTGAGATTTGCGGAGGGCTGGAGTCAGATACAATGCTAACATATCCGAGTGTATTTATGTCGCAAGAGCCGCTCTGTTGTGTTTTGTGTGGAAAGTGCAGATCCATGTAGGTTGAGAAAACAACAGCACTTGGTTTAGGGGAAGGGAGAGAAGTGGCAGGACTACAGGGATCAGAGATCAAACCAATCGCCTGCAGTGAGAGGAGAAAGAAGAGAAGGAGGGAAAGGAGGTGGAGGAAGAGGAGAGCGTGATGGAGAGAGTTACAGAAAAGTGCTCTTATACACAGCCTACGGGACTCTCAGGTGTGAGGGAGGAAAGGACGACTGTCTATTTTGTAAAACTCATTCCTGTCGAGATCCCTCTCTCCATCCACGCTATTTAGGTTGTGCGTGTGAAGTGTGTGCGTGTGTGTGTGTGTGTGTGATGGTATCTTCCAGCTTGCCTGGAGACATGGCACTGTGTTTCACAGCTAGATCAGCAGTAACAACCACTTCAACTAGCAGAGCTGTCACATGCCGCCGCTAACAAAGCTACAGCTCCCACTGCTAACACAGGTCACATTTAACAAGGATAACAGCATGGACTGTACTCATACTGTGCTTAATGCTCATTTCACATCAAAACTCTATATCTAATTTCACATGTGTGTAGCACACGCACACACATTGTATACACACTTCTATATGTCCTATATATTTTTTTCCAGTTAAAGCTGTTTTTTTTCATACAACACTTTTCAAAAGCAATGCAAGAAATTATTTAAGGCGTAAAACATTAAAATGAAAAAGAAGAAGTTATTTAATATTAAGTAAATAAATAAATTAGGAATGAATTAAAATCAATAGCAATGATTGCAGAGAGATAATATGGGGGGAAAACACTTGAACCATTTTGTTCTTGTTCATTTGTATTGATTTTACCGTAAAAGTGAGGTAATGATAGTTAGATGCACTTATTTGGTTTCCAACTCCCTGCTTTGGTTTAATCCTTAACTGGTTGAAAATTAAATGGGGAATTGACAGCCATGATGTGGAAAGAAGAGGTCTCCGCCAGCACAGGGTCTCCCTTGAAAATCTTCTTTGTCGTGTAAAAACACAATTAAACGTGCAGTTAGTTTAGAGGCGAGGTGGAGGAGGAATAAATACCCCTTAATACCTTGATGAATTTCAAACAAGTAAACACAAATACTATTGCACGCTCAATAGATCCAGCACTTTTCCCCTGCTTCCATGTCTCCTTTATCTTTCCCTCCCATTATTTGCAATATAAGCAGCAAGGAGAAAAAAAAGGACTTTTCATCCACTGCCACCAGAGACACAATAAAATGTTGAAGGAAGATAAAAACAAGGGTAAGAGAGGGATATAAAGGACACACATAGATAGTGTATATAGATAGATAGACAGAGTGATAGCGAGGAAGAGAAGGACGTGCGGGCTCGTCCCGAGGGAGGTGCTGGCCTTAATTATGCTAGTGCGGCTCATCAGTCTCCAGGCTGGCCTGTGGCCTCCACGTCCTTTCTCCTCGTGGACTGGGAATTATACATCGCAGCGGTGTTTGTCCATAGAATTAGTCTGACAGATTAACAGCTAAACACCCGCAGATCACACCGGGAGCCCACAGGGACCCTGCTGCCTGGGGAGCCCTGCTCAGACAGAGAGAAAGATAGATGCAGGGAGAAAAAGTAGGAGAAGTAAAAAGGAGGAAGAGGGCTTTCGGTTTCTCATTCTCCCAGGCGCAGAGAGAACTTCACCTGCTTGGTTATTTCTGTCTGAAAATCTCGAAGCCCCAAAGGCAGCAAGGAGACTAAAGTTTTGGAATTAAAGAGAGAGAGAAAGAGAAAAAGAAAGAGCGGTGAGAGAGGTAGAAATTGAGTATAATGGGGATAGATGGGGTAATGTAAAGGGTTGCAGGGAAGGGATGAGAGGAGAGGCAAGCAAGTCATGCAGGGACTTGCTAATTGGAACAACAGCAGCAGTACTCTATTCCTGAGTGACTAATTCTACGCCAGGAAGTATTGTTAGTGACATCCTCCGCTCAGCGTAGTGCTTTCCAGATACAAATGTTAAGAATGGAGACAAAAACCCAGGAGAGCAAGCATTTTATTACTTTATAATGGCTCAATAAAATGTGCACTCAACGGAAAAGGAAAATGTAGATTTTAAAAATGAAAAAGTTAAAAAACATGTATGAGTTTTAACAGGCAAAGCCAGTCTACAATTACTCAGACATATGTTTTTCTTAAAGGTTAACATAAAAAAACATGAACTCCAAAGTGTCGAGGCCTGCTTGATTGTGCCTTTTTAAAAGAAAAAAAGACAGACAGAAAGAAATAAAAAAAGCAAGCAAGCAAGAAAGAAATTGACTTTTCAGATGTGACAGCATCTGGGATGCGTTTACAGACCAATACTTTTGAATGCAACAGTGCAATGTTTGTAAAAATAGCAACAAAAAAAAATGCCCTCAGGTTTTGTTCCAGTGTGCAATTAAAGAGCTTTTAGTGCTTTAAAAAAATGACAGGAATTCAGTTTCAGTTTAAAGTACTGTTAAGATGCAATGCATATCTAAAGATGTACAGGATGCAAAAATGTTCTAAATTACATTGAACAGACG
The DNA here is from genome assembly GCA_037176925.1 of Amniataba percoides. Lineage (NCBI taxonomy): Eukaryota > Metazoa > Chordata > Actinopteri > Centrarchiformes > Terapontidae > Amniataba > Amniataba percoides. The sequence continues at coordinate 18,596,369 of JBAJHX010000053.1, read as the reverse complement.
TCAACTGCCGTTTTGTTGTTGATTTTCTTCCGTCCCTTACTCTTACTGCATTTCCTATATAACTTAAATACATCAGCATATTGCATATATTATGATTAGCCTTACCAGAGTAGAAAATGTAAGATGAAGTCGAAAACGTGAAAACCAAGTCAGTGGAAAATGACAGTACATTTATAGAAAATGTAAATAAAACATGACTTCTGATTTCAGTGCACAGTGTCGAAGGAAAAACAAAGCTATTTGTGAAACAGAATGATGAATATCATAAACTGTAAAAGTTGTCACCATAAATAAGTTCTGAGCACCACAAAGACGCTTACACTAAAACACACTGTCACTTGATCAAAAGGCCCGTATGCATGTGTCAACTTTCATATTGCTCGCAGACAATATCGCTGAAAAAAGAGCACTCGGAGCATGTAGCTTCTTTTTGGCTTGAAATGAATGTGTTGCGCGGCAGCGGAAAGAGACTCCAGAGTGCCCGTGGAGTAAATGAAATGCTGTTTATGTTTATTCTCATTCTATGATACGACCACTCCAGTGAGCTGCGAGCATAAACACCAAGTTCCCTCAGATCTATTCATTGCCTCCCTGTTTTGATCACGACACTGTGACAGACAATTGCAAAGTGGCTGCAATGAGAGCCGGTGTTATTCCGAGGATGGGCCCCTCTCTCCACTTAACTCCGGTGACAAATATATTATATGGCATTATCTCTGTGTACAGGGCCAAGAATACCTGTTCTCTTGACAAAGGCCAGCTTTTCAGGGAGAGACAATGGTGTCGGGCTGGAGGAGCCCCGTTGTAATTGAGTATTAATGAAGGTGGCGAGGAGGGGGATGCATGATGTCTGATCCGTTAGCAGTGGCAGGGCCTCTGCGGCGCAGGCAGCTAGCGTCTCTGTGTTTTAGAGGATTTGGCTATCTATTATGTATGAAGGATTAGTCTCCTTCTGCTCCTTCCACCGGCGGGATATCAGCTCCTCGATAGCCTTGACTGCCAGGCTCCACACTTGTTTGCAGATTTGGAGCCCCCACCGCTGCACACCCCCGGCCTCGGAGTCCTGTTTAACCTTGAAGACGGAGAGCCAGAAGTCCTGCTAACGATCAAATCCTGGTGGGAAAACACCACTCGTGGTCCGTGATACATAACTGGTGGCTCAGGTGGTCTGGGACAGCACAGGGTTAAGCGGTTAGTGCCAAAATGGAACACGGGCGCACACATAAACACAGGTACAGTACGGCACGCACACATACTGTATCGTCACAGGCACACAATTGCCACACACACTGATTCCTGCATATATATATACACAATGGGGCCGCAGGGTTCATCTGCTCACCGACAGCTTAGAATTGGCTTGTTTCATATGCATATAAATATTAATAAAAGATCCTCGACGGGCCACAGTCCGGCTATGCTCCTGTAATCTCCTACAATTGAAAGCCAAGGCTCATGAGATGGGAAGGAGAGGAGGCAGAGAAAGAGGGAGAGGGAGAGAGAGACAGGAAAAGAGAAAGAAGGAGGGAGAATAAAAGGCCTTTGTGATTTATCATTCTGAAAATGTCTCAGATGTGGAGAAGGTCTGTAATCCATCAAGATCTCTTTTCTTATTAAATTCTTCAGGATACACTTTCCACTCCCTAAATGTGGCTCACTGTCCCTTTTGATTTGATGCATAAATAGATAAAAGACCAAGAACTAAGTGAAACACCCATGCCTTGGGAGACAAAGTATGGTTTATGTAATTACACTCACACTATATGTACACTAAGACTCCTCGTGGCTCCTTGTCTGTATCAGCAGCGGCTCTGTTTCGCTCGTTTTTGAAAAAATATCACAGTTCAAGTGAAAGCTTTGAATATTGCATGGTTTATGAGCTTTTGAAAAATATTTCACATGCATGCAAATCTAGGAAGCTCCTAACAAAATGGGGCATTTTCACCAAAGCATTATTTATAGAGTACTTTCTAAAGACTTGATCAAGAAACTGTGTGCAAAACTGTGGATGTTCTTGATTCAATTTGAAGTCACAGTTTATGATGCATTATGTTTACAGAGTGAGCTTTTTATGTTGATATAATATGTCAATGCGGGCCAAAAAGATCAAGAAATAAAGGTTTGCTTGAGGCTACAGTTAAAGCTGTATGCTAATGACTGCACAGATATTGTAACACTACTCTTCAACGTTGTTGGAAAATAGCAGCAAAATGCATACAAGTATGACACAAAACACAAAAGGAAAAAATCTTTTTTATATAATTTTATATAGACTTTAATGGGTCTGCCATACATCTTTCCTTGTACTGTTTCAACACAGTGGCAAAAATGGTGAAGTGAACCCCAAATCCTGTCAACCAGCCAAAAATAGTCATTTTAAAGTCAACACAATCAATCATAATTTTTTGCAGCTGTTAAACAGAAGCTTGATGAAGTGTGACACACCTTCACCTGTCCGTCATGGTAAGATAATCCTTAAAATAGAAAATGCGAGCTGCACACAAGCAGCCGCACTGCTCTTTGCTTGCAGAGGAGGGGACCCTTCACCTCTTCGTCTCTCTGTGGGGCTTTCCAAACCTTTGAGTCTGTCTCCATGAGCTCCTGTTAAGTAGGCACTGCTAAAACTGATCACAATTACCCATAAAGTGGGCAAGTTCTTCACCAACTAATTAATTCAAGTGTGGGATATAGGAATGATAAGGATATGGAAGGATAAATCCAGCCTCATTAAGGCTCTCTTCTTTCTCTCTGTGATTCCTTCTTCACATTTCACACACACACAGAGGCAAAACGAAAAACTAAATATGCGTAGATATGAACACATACACCCCTTTCAAGCATCACAAACACTAATTCTGGCTCGTGTGCCTGTACTTCCTGGCGAGTCTAAGGTAGGGGGAGGGCTGGGGGTGGGAGATGGGTGAATCATAAAATGAGAAAAGATCCCCTCCCTGGCATTGTGTTTCTCCACCCTCTCTCCTTCTCTGCTCTGTCCTCAGCATTTTATTCATGTATTTTTCTGTCCATTTACTCTCCCCACAAGGGCAAATCAAGGCAAGGCTGCTCACTTATTGAATTAACAGCTATCGGGAAGCATTAGGCAGAGGTCCCCGCCTGATTTTCCACTCAATACTGTGGCAAATAGGGACAACACACAGAGACAGAGGCTACGGCTTGTGGTCTGCTTGGCTGGCCAAATCAAGCTAGTCAGGAAGCCAAGGGCGGGAGGATAGCCTCCGACGAAAGGTCAGGGCTAGGGTTGTAATTGGACATGGAGCCCCCCACGGAGTGTCATCTCCATAGTGGGCACAGTGAGAGAGCCAGGGAGCGTCGCAGCGCCATCCCCGAGCCTCGGAGAAAGGGCACGGATCTGGGCTGAGGGCTGCTGGTAACATCTTATCACAGCCTGGTTTCCTCAGTCTGACTCACAGCCTCCAAGCCTGCCCGAGGATATAGTGAGGAAGGCTTAGCATGGCTGTGCTGAGGACACACACACACACACACACACACACACACATACAGACATCCAGACACACAAACACACAGTGCTGGTACAGGGCAAGGCCTTGTCTTTGGTAGTCTCATAAAGCCTTGTCACCATGGCAACTACTACCTCATTAGAAAGTCACTGGTGGTGGCCAGTGCCCATGCACTTTCTTTCTTTGTCTCTTTTATTCTGCATTTGTGTCTTTTGTTTTTTTTTCTCTCTCTCCATAATTATAGCCTGGTATTTTACTACAAATGGGTTTGTTACAAGTAGTGATAAATAATAACTATTGACACTGCTTTGAAAGTGAAAATGAAAAAGATATTAAATGAAATGCTATTATACGCATCTTTTGCATTACTAAAAGCTTTTTTACCTTCGTTAACCTAACTTGTCTCATTATAAATTAGAAACACTGTGGCACATGTTCACAAAAGCATCTATTGTCTGCACCGTTCAAGTCAAACTGATGTACAGTGTTTGACTTGTCATTAAAAACTCCCCTTAGTAAAGCTATACGGGATGATCTGCAGTAGATTTCAAACTGCCGATGTATGTCAGGCACCATGGTGGTGAGTATAAAAGAGTAGAAAATCTGACCTTGTGACCACTAAACACAATTTTTTTCACACTGACTTTGACATTGCACCTGCAGCAGTACCTCCAGCTTGTTTGTGCTTTTCAAGTAATATAATTGGAGGTGGTGGGAAGCTGGTGAGGGACCACATCTTACAGAATGTTAGAATCACTGAACCAACATGGCCCTGACCCAGGGAAAGGTTTGATCTATATATGTGCTTTGCTGTCAGTATTTTTTTCATCCTATCACTGGGAGTCACCATAGATATTTTAAAATCCTACACGAGGGGGCTTTAAAGTAACTACAACACAAAGGTCAGCATATGATTATTTAAACATCAACGGCTACAGCTTCTCTAGGTTAGGACAGGACAGGTGTTACACATGCTCAAAATCAGAAAATGAAAGGAGAGGTGTGAGAGAACAAAGCAATAAAATTATGTTCTTGTCATATTTCTATTAGCCAAAGCCAAACCTGTGTTGCCTTTTTTAAAAAAAAAAAAAACAAGCTTTGTACTCAGATCCAGGAAAGAAAAATAACAAGGGATGGCACGGACCAGCATTAGCATTCATCTGAACTTGTGTTTCTGGCCACCAGAACCAAAATGTAAGTCCAATATCTACTCTCCTCCTGTTTTTGTCTCCACCAACCCCTGAGAGAACTATCTGGCTCTTTAGCCGCTAATTGCTCCACTGTGTTCCCCAGCTAGTCGCTCTGCTCGGTGTAACAGAGGGGAACTGCAGAGTTGGGTCGTAACTCTCAGCGGGTCTGTCACTGCCCCTGTTCCCATTACACACTGTCATTTGAGACGTAGTTAATATAAAAATGCTGATGATAAATCCTTTAATGGATGCAAATAAATGGAAGGGAAAATAATTTTTGGTGCTTAAACCAAAAACTCCCACCTGCCATTGAAGGATTTACTAAATCGTTGTTTCATGGAGTTATTTATCTGATTATTTATCTAACTAAATCTGTTTTTTTTTTTTTTGCTTATCATCATTATAAGCGAGTACCGTAACCTGTAGAGTGATTTCTGAAGAGGTTACTCTATAATAAATTACAGAGGGGCCTCCCCAAATCCTACAGAAAAGACGTGGGGGTCTGGCCTTTGATAATTCACTGGTGTCTCCATCTAGTTGTGTGACAGGCTTTTTACTCAGATGGCTGCTGCTGGCGCTGTTTAGAGAGCAAGGAGATCGGCATGTCAAAAGGGGGGGGTTCACAAACAAGTCATCTCTGAAATCCCGCAGACAAGCACTCATCAATTAGCCTGGTCTTGGATGATAACGTAGCTGCTTCCACTCGCTGTTACATCACGCTCCTTTTAATTTACAAGAGGCGGCGCGCACTGTCTCTTGGAAAACGCTGTAATGAAAGCAACAAGGATTCGTCCTGTCAGTGTGTCATATTATTTTAGGTAGCAGCAAAGAAGATCTTTAAATATTAAACCCAACTCAGGTTTAGATAAACATGTATGCTACATCCATGAGAAATCACTTACAGTCATCGCTCTGTATGCATTTATGTCAGTTCTCTGGCCCTTAAAGGAACACGCCAACAGCTCTTAAATAGAATATGGATGTGCGATCTTAACTCGCGGCATCAGAGCAGGTTGTGAGTTTTTAACCCAGCGGGTAAAGGGAGGTTCTGAGATCTTCTTATATGAGGCTTGAAGTTTCTGAGATCAAATTCCTCCGAGCCATACAGGCCTGTGAAGGGAATACCGAGATGGGCTCGCAGGCATCTCTTTCCCCTCCACGAGAGCGCTGAAGTGTGGGATTCTCCTGTTCCTCCGCACAAACAGATCCATCTGACATGACAGACCTTAACCCCTAAGGGCCCACTTAACTCACAGCCACATTAATTGAATCTGGCCCTCGTGAAAGCACTAGAGAAACCCTACACCATGCATTCGAGTCGAGAAAACGGCGGATTTGGAGCAAAAGAGAATGCACGTCACGGGCTGAGATTTGATGTGTTTTGAAGCCAATGAAGCGGAGGACTGTGATGTGTGTTCCTCAGATCATTAGGTTGAATCAGCTGAGCTTCATCTGAAAATGCTGCTTTATGGGGCAATTCTCACAGCTAGCTGGTTACATCTCATTGTCTCCCCTTTTTTTCCTGCCTCCCATCTTATCTCTCCCTTCCTCTCTGTCTCGCAGGATGCTGCAGGTAACGGAGAGGTATTCTCCGTCTTGTATCCGTGTACCTTCATTCAGCGATCTCCATGGAGATAAAGTTGACCTCTTGGTATGTAATCATCCTCCTCCACTTCGCAGGTGAGGGAGGTAAGGGCAAGGATCCTGGAGAACATGGCGAGAGCATGTACGTGCGCTGGCACGTACACACGGTCGGGAGAAAAAGCCGCGCGCGAGGCAAACACACAACCCTCTGCAAACACCGTCCTTCCTCTCACCTCAATATAACCCCTGTGTTTACTCCGAAGAACAACATTTTCACTCTGTCTCACTCTGTCTGAGGATTAATTCACTGGATAGAGGCTGATAATACAGACCCACAGAAATCTGGGGCTCCTCCTTTTACAAATGTCAGATAAAGTCATCATCATCATTTTATTACACAAAGCCGATTACTCCTCCAGCCAGGCGCGTATGGGGATAAAAGTGGGGATCGGGTGGAGAGCCCTGACACAAATTGGATTTCCGCTCTCCTATATCCTTAAATATAGATTTATCATCCATTAACACACCAGTATGCCCAGCTAGTTGCAACATGGGGATTTACTCTAATGAATAGAAATCATGCGGCATATAGAAATATATTATTTACTTTCTCTGGCTTTATTGAATTTGGAGCAGGAAAAAAAATGCAAATGAGTGAAAAGGTGCAGGGAAAGTACTTTGTTCAGGCAGTGTGATTCTGCCACACTCCACTGTGGTATGGAAATACAGATGCTGCATGAACTCACAGTATATGCAATGTATACCATCTATAATACTATGAATAATACTATTAAGCTTAAATGATTAACAGATGTAAAGACATTCATGTGCACAAGTATAAGTTACATGTATTGGTGGACACTGCTGTATTAACTCTGTTGTTTTTAATACAAAGCTGTGTAATGCTTGAAATGAGTCAGAGCCACTTTGTGCTTTGCGTTTTAATGTTTCTGCAGTGTGCTACGTGCTCCTACTGTACATACTGTAGATGTAAGCGTGTTTCGTGCGCGTGTGTATTTAAGTCACGGCGCTCGCACGTGTGTCTGTTCCCGTATCTCGGCGAGAGCGTGCGTGTATCGAGGGTCAGAGTTTGTTTCTGTCCCTGGCTGGTTGCTGTTGGCAGGATTAGCGACAGGACAAGATGTTCAGTAAAAGCCCTCAGTTAGCGACGCCAAACATTGCATAATGCTCCATTTAGCACAGCACAAATTTGAGGATTTACTCTCGGACCTCTGACCTATCTGTAGGCCCCTTCTGGATGCATGAACCTAAAATGCGTTTTAGCAGATGGATAATGTTTGTGATGATTTTCCTTGGCTTAGTGGCTAAAATATGCTTTTGCCTCGCCTGTGAGCTGTTGTTTCTGTTTGTATCGCAGATAACAGACGAACCAGTGGCCGCTTGCTCTAAATTATACACTTTATACATTCAACCACTATGTGTCGTAGGTTTATGCAGTATGTATGCTTCGCTCAGCACCACGCGGAACCACACAAGCTGCTTTTAAACAGTATGTGTGTGCGTAAACGCGTACAAAGCTTTGACTGCAGCCCCAGAGAAGAACACGTGTGTCATTCATCATTAAACATGAGTCGCAGATGTGTGAAGACTGAGACTTAAACGCTTCACTCTCAATCACCTGACGGTAGAAACTAACGTCTGACTTCTCCCCGTCTCTGCAGCGCTGTGCAAAGCGAAAGGCAGAGGGAAAAAGTGTCGTTGAGCAATAATTCAAAAATGTAACCTTGGGCTATCTGAGGACTGCGCAAACACTGGAGCCGATGAGGCTTGGTAGAGTCAACACCGAAGCATGTTGGAGGAAAAAAAAGGTGATTTCATGTATTTCCCGGCAGAGATTAGATGTGTAATTCTCACATAAAGAAGCTCTTTCGAAAGTGAAAATGTCTTATAATGTAGAAACCACGTGTGTTTTTGCACAAGTGTAGAAGACAGTGTTCTTCTGGCCCCTCAATTCCCCATCAGGACTTGGTTTTACTGTACATCATCGTGCCTCGTCCTCTCCTCACTTACTGTACTCTCATCTCTCCACCCCATCCCCATCTTTCCCCCCCATCTCTGCCTTTCTTAGATCCGCATTTCTGTTTATCACTCCTGTTTCTCGCCCTGCCAAATTCTCCTCTCCACACTTTATTCTGTCCCTGGGTACCTGGCTTTCTCTCCTCCACCGCTGTGCTCGTCTCTCTCTCCATTTCTCTCCCTCCCTCCCCGAGATGACTCTAAGTCATCTTCACATAGAACTACTCTCATCTCCTCTCTCTCCATTCCAACCATCTCTTTATTGACTTCTACTTGTCCTCCCATCCATCCTTTCCATCTCTCCAGGCTTTTAGAGTGAATGATACAGATAGATGCTCTCTGCACCCTTTCTCAAAGCTCTCACACACAATCAACAGCTCCTGCACTCAGCAGTCTACCTCTCATCTCCCTCTCTCTCTCTCTCTCTCTCTTTCTCTCTCTCTCTCACACACACACACACACACACACACACACACAGATACACACACAAACACTGCGCAGGTCTCTTTACACCTGGTCCAGCTTGGATGGGAGAGGTGCAGGTTGATACAATGGGGGCAACAAAACACTTCACTTGTTTTCAGGAGCACCGGCTATAGGCACAGAGCTGTACCTCCATTCCCTTGATAAAAATATATCAGGTCATGCTGCACTGAAGTATAAGTTACAACTAAAGGCTGAGAAACATGTTTACTGGTATTTTTCATTGGTGTCCGCAAGTAAAAGTAGAAATAAGGCGTGACAATAATAATGAATTATAAAATGTATTTAAATTTATAATAATACGTTGCCGTGCTAAAAGACCAACTTGTAAGTCAAAGTATAAAAGTTTATACATATTTCTTTATCAGTAAAATTGACTTCAAGTTTCAAAGATTACTCATTATGCAGCAGAATTGCTTCTGACAGTGCTCTAATCTTCCTAATTCAATTATTGGATTATTGTTGTGGCTTGGTCAGAGGTCAGCTCATTTTAAGTGGGCAAAATGAGCAACTGGCCGCAGGTCAACTGTGTGTCAAAACTTGTAGTAATTTTATTAACTGCACACTTATTGTTTTTTTTTTTAATTTAATTTCTTGGTTTGTGCACTATCATTGCACAATCTAATCTAAAATCTACACTAATGTGCCTCCTGCATACTTATTTAATTCTCTGTCTTGAAGAAAAGCGCTCCGTCAAAGCCTAGTTTTAATCAATATTTTAGCTGAGATTACACTCAAGTGATGCATGTTCTTAAAAAGTGTTGTGTGATATCAAATTGGAAGGGCAAATGTTTCTATTATAAAAATATCAATAATTGAATTCGTGAATAATTTTCAATGAAAATATGAAACAAATTCCAGCATGCCAACACCTCATAAACGTGGTAGGACCCCTACCTTGTTAATATAGTCTGATTAATACAGACTTGTTGATATAAGGCTGACTAAGCTTAAATCCTTTTATGTGTACTCATCAGAGGTTTCGTTTGCATGGCACCAAAAAACTAGGGCAGCTGTCCAGTAAATGTGGAATGAAAGTAATACACCTGACTCTGAAATAAAGTGAAATTAAACTATTAATAGCTGAACTCTATAGTTCAACGCTTATAGGATAGTGATGTTCTGCCAGTGATCTCAAGGTGCTTTCATTACAACAATGTTTGTACAACATGCAAACATAGTTGTAATGAAGTGCAATTCAGCGCTGCTGTAAATGCTACCTCTGTGAAGGCTTTAGTGTTCTCAGTGGCACGTTTTCAGGCCAAAATGTGTAGTGCTGTATTTTAATTGCATTAGGCTGTACTTTTGTTTATTGTTTCCACGGCGAGGTGAGGAGCAGATGGAAACGAAACATCCAGTTCATGGTATTGTTAATGATAATCCTATTCAGCGCCCTGTAACCCTCCGAACACTTTCTATAAAGCTAATTCTGTGTTTTGCGTCTCTTATGAGATTGACCCGGTGCTGGCAGTGCACTGTTCTTGCACTTCAGCTGTCATTTTAGTCTACTGTGTCATGGTGTCGTGTACATCTGCAACAGTTTCACCTGGACACCTCTTTGTTAACAGCATTACACCAAATGATTACGCCGTGATTCTCTTTGTATTGATCCTCCCTGGGTTTCTGAAGCAAAGGGCGAAATGACATTATCCTGATTAAGAGGCAAACGCCTTGGAATCCTGTTTCCCAGACGACTGAGCCCGGAGAAGGTTAACTTATCATGTCACTCTGCTAAAATACCAGATTATAACATGTACGGTTAAAAAAAAAAAAAAAGATATTCTCCCTCTCTCTCTCTCTGTCTCTGTCTTCCTGAATGTACACACGCTCGCACGCGCTTCCTGCTTTACACCATAAGCTCCTGTGTTACACATCAGGCTGCGATGATGAACGAGCCCTCTGTCTTTTACAGTGTGATAAAGCCTCCTGTCTGGGCTTAGATAGGAAGGTTATTGTTGGAACACCGTAACCTTTTATTTCATCTGCTGTAAAAAAGAAATCAATTAAGAGCTAGGTAGGATCCTGCTTTGCTTTTAGCACGACTAATCACATTTTGCTCATCCACACTTTTTTTTTCTCCGTTTTTTTTCCTCTGTGCATCTTTTTTTCCCTCTTCTAATTCCATCTTTTTATGTTTTTTCCCATTCTTTCCCGCTCTCTCTCTCTCTCTCCCATTCTGTTTAATTTGTGACAGCAGGAGCAGTCAGAGCTCCCATTTAACCCTACGCCTGCAGCTTTAATAGCTTTAATCACTGCCTTCACCATGGCAACCTGTCCGGACAACCAGTCAAATCCCACTAGTGGTATTTTCTGTATATCAAAAGCCTACCTTGAATTGCTACCAGTTCCACAGAAAAAAAACAACAACAAAAAAAAACAAAAAGATTTCAGTATGGGAAGATTGCAGTAAGAAGAAAGGTGCAAAGATTGATGTAAACAATGAATTAAGGAGCTGAGCAAGAACGTATTAAACCGATGACACGTCTCCTAGAGCATTAATCAGTTTCAGACAAATCCACCACAATAACAGGAATTTCACACCACTTCACATGTCGCACGCGGAAAACATGACAATAATCCACAGCAAAGCCCGGAGGGGATAACTGAGGCACCAACTCCAATTAAAATCTAGCAGGCTGCAAATGATGTAATGCAGTAAATGGGTTCAGAGTGCTGCATAATCAATTGCACAGTATTTAAAGGACGCATACTTTAAGGTGTCCCAAATTGTGCCTTCATCCTGCACTTTATTTGTCTACTCCATTAGTGCTCCGGCTGCCATCTTCGAAATAAGTGACCTTCTATCCTGAAAAGACATAATTTC
>JBAJHX010000053.1:18565699-18584672 GCA_037176925.1 Amniataba percoides | reverse complement strand
GCTCTCAACCAAAATATGGCTGGACCAAGAAAAATCAATGCAGAAATGGGTTTCCCTCAAAACGACTGTGCTTCCTAGAGATCAGAGCGCAGACGTTTTGGACTGACTCTACCTCTGCGCCTGGCATGGTTGAACCCGTCATAGAATATTGTGTCAAATCAATATGACTGAATATGAAGTTATTTCCAGTACCGTTTTTTAAAAACACACAAAAAAGAAGGACTATTAAAAGCCTGAATTTGAAAGGAATTGTGCCTTTTTTCTGTACAGAGTTCGATGAGAGGGTTGAGACCAATCTTGTGTCCAGACAGTGATTATTGGGTGGTTGATTCTGGTAGATTTTGTTGTTTTTGAAATGAGTCCAGGCTAGATCCCCCCTCCCTCCCCTCGACTTCTGTTCTTTGTACTAAACTAAGCTAACTGCTCTCAGGGGTAGCTTCATATTTAATGCACAAACATGAGAAGGCTATCAACCTCCTCGCCTAACAGAGCAAACATACACATTGTCTCTTTACGATGTTCCTTGTACAGTAAAGCAATTGTCACACATAATCTTTACTGTGGCAGCCATAAATGTAACATTTTATAATAAACCATTGCCCAGATGATGGTTTTGTGTGTGTGTCTAGTTAGAACACACTAGTTGAGGAGGTCACAAACAAAGCAACCTTATGCAGAATTATTCAGAATTACTGCAGAGGTATAACTGTGACTGTGGTGTTGTTCTAATTAGCGAGTACCTGTATGACTCCTCACTTTTTTCCTCCTCTTTCTTCCCTGCACCTCTGCACCTCACGCCATCTATGCACAGCACACTCCCTAACCTCTCTCCTTTTCCCCTCTCTCATTCTCTTCTCTTTTCTCTGCGTTGGCACAGCCTTGGACTCAGTATGCTGCCCTGCGGTCTGATGAAAAAAAAAAAAAAAAAAAAAACTTCACACGTTTTCTCTATTTTGCAGTGAATAGGCAACAAAAATCAGAAAAATCTCTCCTTTACTATTGTCTCTTCACTGTACCACCCATTCTTCATTCTCTACCACAGCAAACAGATTGGGAAAACTTCTGAATGAGGCGAGCTGGCACGCTTCCTGACCCCCGCCTCTGCAGAGCACCACGCATTTCTGTTTTGTCATTCACCCTAGCTTCACCCCTGCAAAACTCTCTTCTTCCCCTTCCTTAATTCTCCATTCTTTCCTTGTGCGCCTGGCCTCCGTCTCTGTCGCTGATTCGCTCTCCTGTTCCCTCCTTACCCTCCCCTACCTCACCATCTCTGTCGCTACATTCCCCTGCCCGTGTCTCCCGGAGGGTAAGAGGAAAGGGAGGTTTTAATTAGGTGAACACATCTTAGCTCCGGGGGAACCAGAGATGGCACGCTGACACGCGGCCGCTACTTAGGCACCCCGACCCAGCCGAGGAGTGTGGCGATCGGGGCGGAGAGCCTTATCTCACCCATTCCCCGGAGGCCCTGGCACCGCGGCCTCGGCATGGTTCCCAGATCTCTCCATCTTGTTTGTGTCAGAGCTACAGTACAGTTTCCCATCAGCAGCAGTAATGGTTGTCTAATAGGGCACTCCGGTCCTGCCTGTGGACGGTAATGAGGACGGCTGGCAGCGCGGCACAAACGCCCTTGCTTTCCACTGCATGCGTGTGTGCCTGCCTGTCTTTGGCACTTTCATCAGGGAGGGAGTGATCACCACACGCACGCACCCCCTTTTTTTTTCTTCTTTTTCTTTTTTTTTTTTTGCTCTCACTTCCTATCTCACACAAAAACAATCCCAGACTAATTCCATCAGTCACCCTGAGATTGTATTACATAAGCAGAGTCAAAGACTCAGTGGGAGTTTGGCCTTGGGGTAAGTCTGTTTGCTCTACCTCAGATACCCTATAGTGATAGTCAAGGGGGGAACAATTACATTCTAACCTGCAGCACTGTAGAGGAGTGCTTATATTTCCCCTTTCATCTTTTCCTCTCTGTCTTTTTCTTGCTTTTTGCTCTTTCTCTATCTGTCTTCATTAGCATCACAGTACGGCTGTATTTATCGTTCTTGGAGAGGATCAGTGGCCTGCCTAGGGGCTGGTGTGATGGAGTTAGAAACTCACAAACACACACACACACACGCTCACACACTCATGCACAGATCCTGTCAGGTCCTGTACGTGACACGACTCTATACATACACACAGAGACCCTGAGGGTATTGGATCTAATGAGGACACTGGTCTAGAGCAGGGTTACCGTAACAAGCTTAGCTCAGAGTGTGCGTTCGCCTGCACACGGCTACCACACTGTCCCTATCAAGTGAAAAGGCCCTTTGAAGCAGTAAAGGTACCATTAGCTGCCCTGAAATCTGCCGGTGAGGAAAAAATGGCAGAAGAAGGATGAGGTGATCAAGATCAAGAGATGTATAAGCAGCGCTTTCATCTCAGGGTTTTCGGGTGTCTTCTACATTCTGTTCACGTCAAAGGCGACCGGCAGAGGCCTTTATACACACACCAACTTGCTGGCTCAATTATTAAACCCAAACATCAAAACTGTGGGTTCTTTCCCCGACAGCTGACTGAAAATGATACAAAGCAATCTCCTGTTTCTGATTGGAGAGGCGCCGGCTCCTGACTTGCATGGAAAGGTAGCATTATTTCCAGTTGGTACTCCACTTTTATGACTTTGTTTTCGAGCACGAAATCTCTAAACGGGGACAAACTCTGAGAGACAAACTAAGCGGCGATATGAATTTCTGGTGGATTATTTACAGTTTCACCACCTACAGCCGCTGACATCTAAAGAGCCACAGCCAAAGCCCTTTAGTCACTTTCCACTGTGTAAACTTTCCCCTCTGCTTCATCATTCTTTAATTGGAGCTGTTAATTGCTTCTTTAATGGCTTCTCCTGGACTCGGAACTGGCACTGTGGGAGACAGAGGCCAAGGATGGCTTATGTCACCCCACTTGGAAGGCACAGAGCTGGACAGGGAACCGCGACCCCATTGACCCGGCAGCTGGAGGCTGAACAACATCATCAGCCTTAAGGGTCAGCTCACTCCGGCAGCGGGCAGAATGTATGCGTTAAGTAAAACAAATTATAATTTCCTCCATAGTCTGCCGAGTACTTAACAGTCATTAGTCTGAGGATTAACTTAAACATCCCACTGGAGTGTGATCATTATTGTGGGTATTGTGCAGTGAGGCAGAAGGAAATGTATTCGTGTTGGGTTTATACCGTACATACCGACCTTTAGGTGAAACCAAAATGGCTCCTGGCAAAACACTTAAATTGTCCAGATTCTTAGAAAGACCCAGAGTTTTTGTGCCATTTGCTCAAGTTATGATTCCTCTTTTCTTTTTATATTTTCTGGGCATTTTTCATCATCAATAGGACAGCTGAAGATTGACAGGAAAGGTGGGAGAGAGAGGGGGTAACGTGCAGAAAAGGGACGCCAGCCGGGAATCAAACCGGAGTCCGCAAGCGGCTCATGGCCTCGTACCCAACCACCTGTGCACCCATGATGCCTCTTTAACAACGAGGAGTAAACGCAGAGTTTCAGTGTTAGCTCATTAAACTACCACCTGGAAAGCTCGAGCGCTGCAAGTCAAGTCATTTCCTCCCACCTAATGTTTGAAATGCGGCGCACGAATTTTGGCCAGAAATGTCAAAGTGCTCGTTGTGTTCCCACTCCGTAACCGCGGTGTCATACCTGACCTTTTCCCTCCATCACTGTCACCGCCACTCATGTCTTGGTATCAAGCAGGCCTTGTACACCTGGAGAACCGACTGACTGAACAGCAAGACGGCGTGTTGACAAACCGAGGGGAAACAACCTTTTGAATGAAGATCAAACTGCCACTTTCTGTTGTCGACGTTGATTTATCAGCGCCCTGTTAGTGGAAGCTGACAAGTTCAAGACATGCTATTACCCGCAAATTGTTACAAACAAAAGTCAGTTCCTTGTGGGAAGCTCAAGAAAAATACATTTTTTATGACGCTATATATTATTTACAGAGCATAGGCTATAAGTAGAAATTAAAGCTTTCAGAGGAGCAGTCTAACTTTGTTCTAAATACATTTTTGTGTAACACAGTTTTGGCGTGCATGACAATTGATCTGTTGAGGAAAATGCAGTTTCAACAAAACAGTGGTTTAAAACAGACCGCAAACCAGAGACTAGAATCGGAGACTGCTGCTCTCCGTGCTGCATGCATCGGCTTTGATTTCATTTGATCATACAAAGCAATCAATAGCCCATCACAATGTTCCCCTATTAATCTCAGATTCAAATCAATTCAGTTTGTATTCCCATACAAACTCAGGTAACAAGATTCTCCGTACAATGGTAGGCACACACTAACTGCACAATTACCCATTCAGCAGTGGGCACTCACTCACAGATATAAACGAGCTGTCAGAAAGCCACAAGAAAACTAATTGGATTGAGAAAAAAATGAACAAGCATTTTGTCATTTGGTCAATACTAACAGCATGGATTGGGAGTTTTACATAAAATCTACTTAGACTTTGACAATAGCCAATTGACGCGGCCTTTGGGGAGGTAAATAAAATCTCTCTTGTTTTGTTTTCTCCGTCGGCAACATATTAAGTAAACATATTTTCAAGAGCAGTCCTGAGAAACAAACAAACGGCGAAAGAAATCCGGGGTCCCACAAGGCCGCTGATTAAAATGGGCGAAGCTGATGTGATCATTACAATCTTATACCATGAATTACACACACACACACACACACACACACACACACACACACTCAGTTTTCTTAAGGACAAAGTCAAACAGCTCTCAAAGTCAAAGCGTGCCGCACTACAGAAGGATCAAAGTCTATGAAAGGTAAAGAGAATAACAACCTCACGATACCTCTGGAAGATAGAGAGGACGAGGAAGGCGGAGGATGGAGACATTACGAACTCCCCAGTCAAATGAGTGTTAAACAAGCAGACAGTAAGCACAGTCTGCTGCTAGAACAGCGTCAGCACCAGTTTTTCAATGTCTGCTTTTTTCCCTCATGGAGGCAAATCCTCATTGTTTCCATTGTCCAAAGATCCTTTGGGGTCGGATCTCGAACTGCTGCAGTTTCTACTTCACTTTCTATTATTTTACATCACAATGGAGCCGTATCATTATTCATTTTCCTTTTGCAAGACGTGCACAATGGTAAATCTGAAGTCTTGACTCACAAAATAGATATGTATTCACAGCTTGAAATTTCTTGAGGATTAGTCAGAGTTTAGTCTCAACAAAGATTCAGATTTGACAACAATAGTTTTTACAGGTGCATTCACAGCTTCTCTTGGCTGTGACATTGAGATATTATCATCTTGTAAAGTTGATATGTTGACCATGTTTGCAGACAGTTGCTTACTTGCGAAGGAAAGGACACTTTATTCAGAGATTTTTGTCCAACTGATGAATTTAAGACTGAGATTTGCTTTTCTTTAGCTCTGGTTTGGTCTCAGAAGATCTGGCTCCTTAGCTGCAAAATGCCCCACTATCTTCACCAGCTACTGGGAAAGTTTATGGGTTTGCTGGGAAAGTTGCTCACGGCTGGCCTGCCCGCTGAGTGGGATCAATGAATGCAGAGGGTGGATCAAGACAGTAAAGCTTTGGGCCATAAAGCCAAAACAATGAGCTGAAAGATGCAAAAATTCTCTGCAGAGTTAACAGTTAAAAGTGCCTCCTCTCACATTACACCCAGATATTTGAGCCACTTTCAACACGGAAATGTTGATTAATGCAGCTTTAAAAGATGAAACGCTGATGTAAAGCAAGTAGTAATAGTATCATAGAGCGTGCAGAGGCTTTATGTTGGACGTGACATTTTCTTCTTTTCTCCTTCTCCATCAGTTTTCAGAGTTCAAAAGTCTCTGCTAGATCCTTTCACATATATAAAACAGCAGATAGAGTCACCAGCATCACTACAATATGCAGCTACAGTGAATTGAACAGTTTATATAATTATTACATATATTATATTACATATATTCAATATCTTCAGTTTTCTGAAAAGATGAACATGAAAGCTGCTGAAACAACAGAGAATTTTACAAATGCGCTACCTGAATGTAGTTAACAAGCCTGGCAGAGGAATCAACTCAAGGCTGGCGCTAACATTAGCTCAAAAGTCGGCCTGACTCAATATATTCTGGGGGCCTATGGAGTTATAGAAAGTTGATTGGATGTTTTTCACGGTCTAACTATTGTGTGACTGACGCCGCTCGCTGTGGTTTGACTCATTCATCTGATTCATTTGACGCCGAACCCCTCTCGGCTGACGGATGCAAACGAGGGCTGTTGGAGGGTTAAATCAAAACAACTTTGCTCCTGTGGAGAAGTTCGCGGTGCCTTAGCAATTTCTCAAAGACTCTCAGACAAAGACTCCTGCTCGTACAGCAAGTCATTGTCAGCCTGTGTTCAATCTGATGTCGGGAACAAAAGTGTCGCAAGTCCAAAAGCCCGTCCACTGGGTGCGTGTGTGACTCGTGTATCGATCGCCTGGGTCCACCTCGGATAAACACATAACTCACATACGCGCGGTATACTGCCTGCATATGCAGTGAATATTATATAGACATAAACACTAAAACTAATCTACACATGCACACACACACACACACACACTCACAAAGATAGTAGCAGGTGCTCTCTGTTGGATGTGGATGAAGACAGATGAGCGGTGATCATTCTCATTAGAGCAGTGATGAGCTCCTGCGAAGACATACACCTGGACCAGCGCACACCTGGGGAGACAAAAAGAAAGTGTATGTGTGAGAATGTGCGTGTGTGCGCGGGTAAGTGAGGAAAAAGAGAAAGAAAGAGAGGCAAATATTAGAGGGGTGAAGAGAAAGACATGAAAGATAGCGAGAGAGAGAAAGGATTAGCGGGATCCACCCGGCGCATAGACACATACAGTAGCAGATAGAAAGTCTTTATCAAATGGCATTTACAGAAGAAATCGCTTCACTGATGGGCCAGTCAATCCAATTCATTTTTCTTACCATTACAAGATATATTTCTTATCGGCATCACTAGATATACCTTCATCCTGCAACCCGCAGACTGTCTCTCCGTGGGAATGCAGACGCACACATACGCATGCACCCGCTTTATCTCTGATGAACCTGTCTCTGAATGACTCCGGCTGCACAAACGTATTGCGAACCCTGTTTAGTGTTCCTCATTGGAGCCGGCGTCTGCGGTATAATGGTCACAGTGTGCTTGGATGTTTGTTTTTCAGAGATACGCCGTGGGAGGAAAATGTGTTTGGTGACACCGTCTGAGGCAATCCTGAGCCTTACATTGAAACGTAATGTCACGAGTGAGCCACGGCATTAAATATATCATACAGAATAATGCTACGGATGCTCCCGTCTGAACTCGCAGGCCTACGCGCTTTCTCTCTCTCGGCTGGAGGTAACATCCAATGCGTGCATTGTTACAGGAGCTGTATTGGGAGCTGTAGTGCACAGATTTAACATCCCGCCTCCCCTCGCAAGGTACATCACATTTCCGTTTGGGTGTGTGCGCGAGATTGATAAGAGAGGGCGGGACAAGGTCGGGTAGGAAGAACCTAAATCGTTTGTTGATTGACGGACACTGTCATCCAATTCCATTAGCTTTGTTCCTACACACCTTGGCGGTTGCTAATTTAATCTCAGCTCTGATAGAATGTAATTTGGTTAAAAAGAGCCCCTTATTAATATTTCCAGTATCATTTTCAGCCACTGATGGGCAGAGGAACTTTCATTACAGGGAGAAATTAAGGAGGCAAGATGGCACGTAAATGGGGAGACAGTGGATGGGGCCCGACAGAGATGTATGGGAGCGTGGATGCAATAGCTGACATCGTTAGCTTCAATCAGTAATCTGAGAACAGACAAAATAGACGCACACACACACAAAGGCCTACGAGTGCATCTACAGCACAATCACATTTACTACTTGAGTTTTTCCATTTTATACTACTTCACACTTTTTTTCACATTGTTGTATTTAAGTTTTACTGAAAAAGCACTCTATAGCATTTTAAATGGTTACGAATCAGTCTGAGTTTAATACTGAGGCCTCTTTGTGACCCAGGTAAGCAAATAAGACCAAAAATGAGAAGATCTGTTATTTCTCTTGGGTAGGTTAAACATTACTGCCTTTGTCCACAGGGATCACTGAGACAAAATGAAATTTTCCATTGAGCTACTTTAAGTAACACATTTGAATAGTTGTTTTCCACCACTTATTCAGCGTATGGACACAGCAATACACACACACTGACACCAATTCCCTTACATTAAGATGCCATCTATAGACTGCAGCATGCCTGACAGCCATTTAGCTGTCAGCAAACATAATATGGACCATAACAACAGAACATAATCCAAAAGGCTAAGGGTTCTCGAGAGAGAGAAATATAACCCCCCCTCGCCCCTTCACTCTTTCTATAGGCCCGAGCTATTGCTCCCCCTCCTCTCTTCGTCCCTCCATCAGAGCTGCGTACTATTTAATGGCGTATCCAATGTCTACAGATAACATACATGCATATACGTAACACACCACTTCTGTTTGGCATCCCCTGTGTGTCAGTGCGTGTGTTTGCATTTGCATACAGCACGGTATTCAAAGGAAACGGCAGTACGGGGAGTAATATTTGGCAAGCACAGCTGCACTTGTGGTACATCCCTGCCCCTCGCCAGTCTTTGTGTTAATTCTTCAACGCTCTTTTCTTTCGCTTCAGCACTGAGTCGCCCACCGGAGAGAAGAATGAATTTTTAGCAGGTAATCACTAATTTCTGGCAGATTAAATTTAGAAAGCAGTCTTCCCAAGTCTGGTATATGGCTTTGGAATTGCTTTTGCTTTAATTTCCTGCTGTAGCACTTGTATTCACTCATGCGCCCCACATCTGTGCCCCCTTCTTCCTTCTTAACCTCAGGCTATATTCCAAACCCTCCCCGCCGCTCATCTCCCTCTCCGACCTTCTTCTCCTGCTCCCCACCCTCACCTCTGCGCCCTAACAACACCTCTCCTCCCTACCCACCTCCTTTTTTTCTTTTCTTTTTTTTTTTTTACCATTCCTCTCTCTGCCTCCCTCTCTTCCTCCCTGCCCCAGGCCACCCCTCTTCTCCAGTCTCATCCAGCCTCTCGGGATAAAGAGAATACAGAGGATCAGTTCTGCTCAGTGACCTTTGGAGGTGGCCTTCAATCTAAAGGTATGGCAGGGGAGGCAGAGCTTAGAGAGATTTACTGGGGTTGCCTACGGGTGGGAGAAGAGATTTCTCCCCCTGCCAATTCTCCGGAGGCAAAGGGAGGTGAGGCAGAGAAGAGAGGAGAAGAAAAGACAAGAGAGGAGAAAAG
Organism: Amniataba percoides; assembly: GCA_037176925.1. Lineage (NCBI taxonomy): Eukaryota > Metazoa > Chordata > Actinopteri > Centrarchiformes > Terapontidae > Amniataba > Amniataba percoides. Next base: position 18,575,324 of record JBAJHX010000053.1, on the reverse strand, counting down.
GGGAGAAAGGAGAAAAAGAGAAGAGAAATTAAGTGTCCTTTCTGAAATAGAGACAGACTGCTGAACGCTTGGGCAGATGAGACCAGATAAGAAGAAAAAAGAATGGCGAGGAGAGGAGAGAAGTAGTGCCTGCTGGTCGCAGTGGGGCAGCGGTCATTTGAAGCGCAACTGGAGGCACTGACCACTGCGAGGGGAGGACAGATGCATAGATACAGTATAGGATTAGAGAGCAACATGGTGAGTGAGAGCATATCATGAAAGGAACGGGAGAAAAAAAGGAATATCCTCTAACAGACGAGCTGCAAGGCGCGCCGCAGAGAACTGAAACAAATAGGTTCTCCTTTGTTCATGGCCGTACGATCGTGGCTTTGACAATGCTCCGTACACCTACGTAGTGTCAACTACAGTAGATCTTTGTTCAATAGGAACGAGAACAGACATGCTTACCTACCGCTGGGACAGCTGAAGGTTAAAGCCGAAGAAATCATACTGGGTGATGTATGTGTGCGTGTGTGTGCGTGTGTACAAAACTGTCCCACGAGGGGTCCCCTTGCAGGTGGCTTTTAATTTTGGTCCAATTTGCATATATCCAATCAGGTAGAGTAATTGGGAATGTGCGAGATAGCGTGGGGAGACTGCACAGACACACACACACGCAGGCACACAGAGGGCGTTAGTCTGTCCCGGGATGCAACAAAAATTTGTTGCAGACGAGCTGATGACACTGATAATTGTGACACTGAGTGATGGCTCTAATCAGCAAAAGTATCTTCCTAATCAATTGACCTTCCCCCACCTCCTCCTGTCTCCATCTCCCAGGCTTCAAAACAACTCCTTGTCCCCACATGAAAGGCGTCCACATTGGAGATGAGCATGAATAGCCTGAATTACAATTATTGACCTTGACAGGCAGCGGTAGACAAAGCACGGCGATAAGAGCCACACGGGGAGAAACAAACTCTCAGCATGGAGCTAGATGAATAAGCGATGTCTGTCAGCTGATTTCAGCTGGGCTTTGTCTGAAGATGCGATGCATGTGGATACTCATTTCACGGTACAAAATCTATTTTTATTATGGACATTTTCACACAAAGCTACAGGTTCTTTAACATCTCTGCAGTTACCCAGTGAAGAAGAAGAATGTTCACACTGGTTTTACTTCTTAAGATACACTGAAGGATGAACAGTTCCGATGTTGGTTCATAAAATTTTCCTTACTTTGTTAAATAAACCATTAAAAAATATTTGTCACAAAAGCTAGCATTCTGCAGATACATGGTTTTCACAACAAGACACTGACAGTGCTAAAATGACTTAAATTATTTCAGCCAAGGGACCAATCCCCTTCCTATGACCACACACAGCACACACATACACATGAAACCCTCTCAGCTGAAAATGACACTATGGATGTAAGACTGTATTTTAAAATGTAATGACATATAAAATAGATAATAGATCATTTATTTCTATTTCTTTTTAGAAAAAAACACCTTTCTTTTAACATGGTGCTTTATTGTATATTGCTTTTCTCTTATACTCACAATATATTGGATTTAAATAAACTGTTAAATTCTTTGTGGTTATTGTATTAAGCATTAATAACATTACTATATATTATTTATGTATGTACATTATATATACACACATACATAAAAACATATATATTATTATTTTATCTCTTTCTATTAAAGCTTAAATTCTATTGTTTTTATATGCATTTTGTTTTAGTAATGTGTCAGTGAACTATACGGTATCTTCTATGGCTGCTGTTCTTGTTTTTTTTTTCTATGTATCTTCACCAGTGTCACTGAGATACATTTAAGTAAATCTATATAATTTGATAAATGTATTCAGTTAGATTCCTGATGTGTTCATCTTTTGCCATAACATGGGTCTAATATACCCAGATTATTGAGTGAATCCCGTGTAATGCAATGCGTTCATATTTGCAGGAACAGATAAACTGTATCACCAACATTTTCAGGACTATTTACATGAACAGGAATGCTCCAGCTCTGTGGTTCAACTGCGGTTACTTTCTCTGGAGGCATGATGAAAAATGCATACGGTTAGAATGACAGCTAATTTCGGGGAGAGTGACAGAGTTTGTGGATTGTAACACTCTGGAGAAGCCTAATCAAAAGGAGAAGGGCCGGCTTGAGAAGAGAGAAACACTGAGAAAACCCATAATTACCAACAGCCAAGCAAATGGGCCATCTAGGCACACAACCACTTAATTGGTAGTTAGGTTTTTCTGTGGAAAGGCACAAAAGCACCAGAGATAATTTCTTAATGGGGGCCTATTAAGTCTGAGGATCTGGCATTTAGGGCTCACATAGAGGCAAACACAAATATACACAGTGCACACACACACACACACACTCACAAACCCACACCTTTACACACACGTACACAGACCTCAACGAGACATTCTCTGGCTGTCCAGTGTCCACTCAGACACACAGAAATACACACACACAAACACACACACACACACACACACACACACACACACACGTTCACCGATCTCTCATCATCTCTAAACACTCTCCACTAGCAGCCTTACTATCAGCTTCTGCTTTGAAAAGAAGTGTGCGTTATAAGCGTGCATAGTAATTTCCTGCCTTCGTGTAGCTTAATCGCGGGTGTTTACAGGTGATGAGCTGATGATCAGCACAAAATCTCTCTCTGAGTTTTCTATACCATACGCGCACCTTTTCCTACCGCAGTCTCTCCTGCAGCTCGTGACCTCAGTAAATCCAGCAGAAAATGAAATTAACAAGTGCTGCCATGTTTCCGCTTCTTATTAATGCCATATCCAGTGAGAAGAGAAGCGCACCTTGAAAACGCTCGCTAACAGCTGCACCTCCCTAATAAATACACTGCATGTCCCTGGGACACAGCGGTAGTCAGATGTTCAGTTCATGTAGTAATAGTAACGGTACAACAAAGCAAAAACACTTCAAGAAAAGCCTTGAATTCAAAGTCCTGTTTAAGTTGAAATATACCAGTGCTATCACTATTATCTGATTTATAATACTGATGCATCCGAGAGTAAATATCATTTTTTCGCTAAGGTCACAGGATAGATAATTGTTTTGTACCTCCTCATAAACAAGAAATATAGACATAATTATTTTTTAATTTTTTTTTTTTTTTTAAATATGTGTTGGAGTCGAAATATGAAGATGAATTGAAGTCTTGGCTGCAGGTCTCCTCAGTCTGAGCATGTAACCCCTTGTAAGACATATGGACTATAGCCAAGAAACAATCAAGTCACATGCAGTAATGCTCTTTTCTGCCTGTTTCTACTGAAAGGTAATAAAGAATGCTGGTGCTGTAATAGAGCTTTGTCCCCAAAATGGGGAGAAGTAAAAACACTCACATACACCCACCAACACACACACACACACACACACACGCCTCTGTCCAGCTTAGCAGCTGCGCTTGGTCAGTGCAGCGGGCAGGCGCTGTAAAATTACACTTGAGGACATAATCTTGACACTGCACTGTGTTATCTCAGGCCGCCGCGATGTTGATTCAGCAACAGAAACAGCAGTACACAAGACAGAGTCTGGGAGGAAATGAAGTGTGATGGGCCTCTGCTGTACTTCAGAGTATGTGGAAATGTCTCACAGAACATGGAGAGGGGAAAAAAAAAAACAGCCTTGTCTGGCACATTTGTTTCTGCCCTTAATTTAGTTTGGCACAAAAACACAGAAAGTCTAAACTGAAAGACAACATAGGACATTTTTTAGATTAGGTTTGAAAAACAACAGATTTGAGAGCAGGATAAAAGGGGATAAAGATTTTTGTTGAATGTTTGAGGACCCGAAGTGACACTTTTGTGCCGCGGAGTTCACTCCTTCCCATCTCTTACCGCACTCCATCGGCAATCATTTCAATTATGACAAATTCTTGCACATGAGGACGCCTGATCTCATTCGCAGATGATATATTTTAGGAGCACTGTAAGCCAGCGAGCAAACTTCTCTGCTATGCACCAGCAGGGAGTAATCTCTTGCGAAAACATTTATCTTTGAGGAATCTTGCTTAATCATCTCCATGGTGTTGTGCAGCTCAGCATCTGAGGAGTTAGGTGGTTTGGATTAGGCCCTCCTGCTGTGTTCGAGTCTTATCACAGCCTCCACACTGTATCCAGCTACAAGTCGATGGTCTTAACCCAAAGAACCCTCTCTCAGAGCGAGCCCCGAGTTCAACTCATTGCTCTTTTTTTTTTTTTTTTGTCAAGTGACAATATCTCTCTGTAGCTTTGAGAAACACATCACTCGATACATCAATCTCATAAGGTCTTAATCCCGACATTTTTTTTTCTCCCCTTCTCTCTTTGAAGCAGTTTTATTCATTGACACGGCTACAGACACGCATTTAAAGGGCAATTTGCGAGGCTGCTGTGAAGTTAGCGACCTGTCCTCTATCTCCCGTACCTTATCGCTTGTCCTCATCATGGTTTATATATAGGCCGCGGCTCAGGGGTAGCGGGAAAATGGCCGCCGCAGGAAGCAGACATGTCATGGAGTCGTGCAGTGAGGTTAATGATGGACTGGCTGTCATTCCCGAGGCGGAGATGGAGATAGGTCGTACACACATATACTTGTTGACCACACGCGCTCCCTGTGCACGCATGCGGATGTCAGGGAAGTGAGTGATGCATGTTACCCTGAGTGTTTCTGACAAGCCTGAGCAGTCAGGGAAAACAAGGCCAGTGCTGCATGATTACTAACTGACACGGGAACGTGCGCAGCGGCACGGGCCGGCTAACTGCCTCTAGTCCGCTGATGAGTACCCGGTGTGTGTGTGTGTGTCTGTTAGCGTGTGACAAAACACCACCACCTGGCTCGGTACACGCCCAGCATCCCCAAAGGCACTCAACCCACGTGCTTCAGGCGTCCACCAAGCGCGTCCCAATAATTGCCCTTTCATCGCTCTTCAAAGTGTATATCAGAGGGAATGTGTGTTCAGGTATGCGCATAGGTGTTCCTGTGGCCTGCTGCCGCACGTGTGTCGAGGGGATAATTATCCTTTCATACGCCAGGGGTGTGCTGCCCACTCTTTCTCCTGCCGTCTCCCCTCAAGTTTATTTTTCAACCCGTTGACATGCGTGGACTTTTATGTTTAAGTCTACGTTTATCAATCAATCTCTGTTCGAACAGTATCTCCTCATCAATCTGTGAAATACCAGCTTCTCCTCCTCCTCTCCTTCACCCTCCTCCTCCCCCGCCATCCCTCCTCCCCTCACTCCCACTCCTTCATCTCTCTGCTGCTGTTAGGCTGCTGTGTGTGTGTGTGTGTGTGTGTGTGTGTGTGTGTGGTTGTCCGTGCGCCTGGCAGAGTGGATGGAGCCCAGCTGTCGGAGCTGTCAATCACATCGCCGCGAGATGAGATCAGGATGTTCAGAGGACACACAGCACCTATCTGGCTCTCTGCAGATATGAGCGGTGCAAGCTGGGGTGGGGTGGTGTGTGTGTGTGTGTGTGTGTGTGTGTGTGGAGGGGGGGGCATGTGTCTGTGTGTATGTGTGTCTGTACACGAAAAGGCTACGTGGCTGGAGGTGTGGTGTGTGTGTGGTCGGTGAGGGGTATTGGTGAGTGTGTGTGTGTGTCTATACCCTGAGCTGTAATATCACAGATAAATCAAGTCTGGGATGTCGAAGTTAAAATTGAACTTTTTGCTCATTTGCATTCTCTTGTGTATATAAATCACTTCATATTGTTTTCTAGTGTCACATTAGTTAGTCACTTTTCTATCACATGATGTATTATCAGTAAATATGAAGGCAGCAATACTTCACTTTCCCTGTTTGTGTGTAATAGCCTTAATTTTCTTATCAGTTTGAGCTACAGAGAGATGTTGAGCTATTTATATTTATATACTGTGTACTGTATTTATACTATATACTATACATTATACATATAGTACATTCTCATTTATAAATAACAATATCCACCAGTGTGAAAGGTGTTGGTTCAATTAGTCTAGTCTTACTTAAATAAACCACAGAACTTGTTTGATTATATCTTCATAAGAAAGTAGTTCCACTAAGGAATATTTTGTCCAGATTGTTGGTCTTGTTGGTTTTTTTTTTAGAAATGATTTGCTTTCAGTTTTTGCTTCCAAGTAAAACAACATGCTTTATTGTAATTTATGTCATCCAGCCCTTTAAGTAAATGATCTGGTTACTCACAGTATGAGTATGTTAATGTTTCTCTGTTTCTCAATGTCAGTGTGGTAATTTATTATGTCTCAGTGAATAATATGATGTTTAATTCATGCATGGGGATTAAAAAAAAAAAAAAAAAACTGAGTTAAAAATACATCCCAAATTCTAAAAGTTAAATCTCGGAGTGTCTGCACAGTTTGTCATTTGAACACTATAGAATTACAAGTCTTATCCCAGACTTATAATTGTTGTCAGAGGATGAAACAGGATAATGTTGCTCATTTGTTTTAATCAGCGTTTTAAATACTTTTTTACAGTGTCAGTTGTGACAAAATAAAAACCTCTCACATACTGATTCGCTACTTTTTACTATAAACTCTGCTGTATGTCACAATACAGAGCGAGCTACACCGTCGGAGCGACGATGACACTTTCACAAGTGAAAGTTCAATGATGGATTTGAGGATACACACACAGTTGATCCTTCCGGCACAAATGAAAAGTGTTTTCCGGGTACAAAGTGCAAAGTGCTAAAATGTCATTCTGTTTGTTGAGTTAGAAGACATAAGACTCCACAAACTAAAAGTCCACAGAAGCCTAATAGTTGCCTGGATTAAGAGCGAGAGCATGAGCCAGCATGTCTGTTCTGTAATAACCTGATTAAGTGAGCTGATATGCAGCGTGTCACCTCAAATAATGAAGGTCTCAAAGATAGATTTTTCTACCGGGCCCCTCTTCAAGAAAGAGCCTCAGTAATATAATAATACAGCAGGACCCTTACCGCACCAGTAAATAATGTTCTTTGGTAGTTCAAGTTCACATCTTCCCAAACACAGTTACAATTAGTTCTATTACCACTAACCAATTGCCACACAGCATGCCTGGAGCTTTTGGTGGCCCCGCGGGGTCTGGGGCCTTGGGCAAGTTGCCCGCTTGGTAATCCAGCCTTGATGAGATGTGAAGGCACGTTATAAAAGCACCTCATCACCAATCAGCTCTCATTATATATAATCAAAATGTAATTTGATTGGGCTCGTAATGAGAGGTTTGCCTCTTCATCTGCAGAGAGGTACTCAGAAGTTGCGCAGCGTTTTGTGAATCTCTTCAGGAGCAAAATTTCCTGCAAATTCATTAATCACTTTTTCGGGATGCGCTCCTTACATACAAACAAGCAAACAGATGGATGGGGCACCAACATAACCAGTGTCTGACTGACATCGAAGCAATGGAAGATGTTAAAAAAAAAAATCACCTTGGAGTTATTCTGTGACGCCTACAGTAGTTATTTACAGAATTAAATTAACCCACAATTCTGCGGTGACACAATGCACAATTTGTTCTAAATTCACACCTCGGGTTGTAAAAGAAACTGATGAAAGTCACGTGGCGGCTCGTCTCCGAGCTTCATATTTAGAGCAACACTGCCTCACTGAGTCATGCTGCAGAGTTAGTAAACTGTGAAGCGTTCGTGGCTGTGCAGGGCTTCAGGAGTTCACAGGCGTCTTTAATGTCAGATAATCGCATTGCCGCTTCAAGTGCAAAACATGTCCGCGATCACAATATAAACTGTTGGAAATATAATACATATTGGTATTACTTGGGGAAGAGATTAGCTCGAGCCCAGATGTGACCTCAGCCCTCGCTCCAAACCTAAGTATGTGTGTGCCTCCATTCACGCAATATGCGTGTGTAATGTCAATCCGCTCTAGTCACCCTACACTTATCCTTCATCCTCTCTGCTCCCAGATTTAACTGTCGAACGGCCCCCTCTCCCACTACCCCAGCCACCCCTACCACCCCTCCTCACACCCTTTTCTAAACCCCAGCACTTAGCCACCCACCTCCTCTCCCTTCCCCTCGTTCCCACACACAATATTTCATCTTTCCAAAATGCCTGGGACTTTTTTTTTCTTCTTCTCCCCCCTCACTGTCTCGAGCATGCTTAACTTTGGCAAACGGAGCCAAATTGAGCCAACTTAAAAGAACGTGTGAGATCTTTTGAAGGGAGGCATGACATAAACATAGCTGAGGATGAGAGAAAAGTGGAGGGGCGTACACGTACCCCTCCGCCCCCACTGCCACTTGTCCAATCCTCCCCACATGTGCATAATTCTGTCTCAGAGGAAGCTCTGCTGCTCTTAGATGTTGTGATTTGCATGGATTTGAAGAGGAGATGGGGTGGATTTCCAGGACACTCATGACTGAATGTGACCATAGAGGCATGCTGGATTAAAAGGCTGGGTCTTTGATAAGGAGATGAAGGAGAGCAAGGGAAAAGGAGAAGAAATGTGATTAGAGGCCGAGGACTGACACTGGCTGTAAAGATGGCGCATTTCTGAAGGTGATTTACAGCCCAGGCATCTCAGGATGAAGAGACGTGGGAAATGATATTGTTCAGATAGAGTGGTATGTGGAGGCATGAATCAAAAATATGTACGGGCCTGAAAAATGTGTGTGGGGAGTGGAGATAGAAATCAAGGACAGAGCTGCTATGGGCAGCATTCAACAGGTCCCCTCAGACACAAAGACACATCTCATGCATTGAACATATACTGCTGTGTATTTCATCTTTTACCTTGCAGTACAAAAATGTAACAATATACCCGAGTTAAGTACGAATACCAAAAAGGTCAATTTTGCCTTTCTATGGCTTTGTTTGAGGAATTTATCTATTTATTTATATTTGTTCAGGAAAACATGGCAATCTTGTCAATGCTGTGTTTATGAAATATTCAGGTTTCAGCTCAGTTGAGCAGAAAGACTTCAAACATGCAAGTCATGGTGCTCAGTCTTACACGCCTCTTTCCAAAGAACACAGAATAGTTTATCACATTTACAAGAATAAAACCACAGTTTGTAGTTATTTAGTTGTTTTTTTTTACTTTTGTGCAGATTAAACAATCTGGTAAAATGGTGGTAGCTAATCAATAAGTTTTAGAACTGCTGGTACCACTTTAGTGCTAAGCTATGCTAACCAGCCTCTGGCTATGACTTGATATTTACAAGACAGTAGACATGTTAGCGGCATCAAGCTCCCCATCAAACTCTTGACAAGAAAGCAAATAAATATAAATATAAATAAAATATTTCTTTATTATTATTATTAAATTATTATTTTTTAATAAAAACATTTATTTAAAAATATTTAAAAATTATATTTATATAAAAATATATACAAATATATAAATAAAAATGAAAATAAATAAAATTCACAAAAAACTATTGTTCCACAGCTGGAAGTTAATTAGCTTAGCTTAGCATAAAGACTGAGGGCTGAAGTTAACTGGCTCATGATATCCAGCCCTGCTGTGGCCAGCATTGATGTTCACACACACATGCACACACACACACACACACAACTGTCCACACATAAAAGAAGAAAAAATATCTCTCCAAGACAGAAGAAGCAGCTGGAAACAGAAGTTCAGCCGATTCAAACCG
>JBAJHX010000053.1:18553359-18565599 GCA_037176925.1 Amniataba percoides | reverse complement strand
CACACATAAAAGAAGAAAAAATATCTCTCCAAGACAGAAGAAGCAGCTGGAAACAGAAGTTCAGCCGATTCAAACCGCAGCCTTTTGATACCTCAATGTTAGATGTTTTAAATGATTGATTCCTTTCAAAGGCAGAGATTCTTCCTTTAAGATTTAACTGTAAGCACTGAATAGTCTCCTGACCGGCGCTCCAACGAGCGTTAATCACTTTGCGAGGATAGGGCACATACTCTATCAAGGCCACGTCCTTCTGTGAATTCCACAAACCATTATTTCTGCACACCGCACATCCCCGCCCGACTTTTGAATCAATGTTTATCACAGGGAACAGATCAGAATATGACCTTGATGGGGTGTGAGCAGGGCATGTAGAATCCTATTTGGCAGAGAATAAAAGAGAAGTGACACAATCAGCATTAATCATACTGGCAGAATGTGCTCGCTTCGGTCGGCGTGTTTCTCACTTTCTCTTTTTGTGTTTCAGCTCCCTCTGATTCATTCTCTGATATTTTTCTTTTTATTATTATTTTTATTTTAACTCTCGCTTCCTCCATCACCAAAACCCCTTTCGTCAGCTCCCCCAACTCCCTCGCCCCTCTCCTCCGCCCCCCCACTTTTTTACTCGCATTCGGTCTTGGCGGCCTCCCCGGAGTGCGGGCCGTCGCACCGAGCTGTCCGCGGCTGTCTGTCAGTCACACGTCAACTCTCAGCCTTGGGGGAGAAACGGAGCTGGGCGGAAAGGAGAGGACGAGCCCGGTTACTGCGGGATGGACGGTCTGACTGGTGTGCGCACTATTTCTCTCCACACATATATTGATCTAAACATGTGTATATGTATATGTATCGTGAGTGGCTGTGTGTGTGTGTTCAAACGGGACTCAGAAAGGGAGACACAAAACAAAACCGGCCTCTTCTCTTAACTAATCCGTCTGTTCTCCCCCTAAACCACTTTGCCTCTCATACCCTTATTTCATTTGAGTTTTTCCTCTCGGCTCCCTCGCGCAATCTGCTGAGTCCCCCCGCTCCCCGCGTCGTCTCCCTCCTGCCTCTCTGTTCAAATGACAGGCTCCCCTCTTAGCCCCTGTCACCATAGCTGCCACCTTGGCAGCAAGTGATAGTGTGAAGCTGTGTGGGAGTTCTCGGCGCCGCCGCGGACGTTTCAGGCTATTTTCCTCTCCTCCTCCGACGAGGCTTACCGATCTGGATTAGGAATGTAAATATCAAATGAAGTGCCTCAGAAACACCTGAGTGCTCCCTGACTCGACCCCCACATACCGCCATCTGCATACTAAATGAGCAAGGATGACGGTGAAAAATACGGATGAAATAAACACCGCGATGACTGTAAAGATTTACCAAAACAAATTTAAAGACACACTCGCTGGCTTTCCTCCTCACCTGCTTTTAGGATTCGCCTTATCTTTTAACCCATGGTCAGGTGAAGAGCGGGATGAAAGGGAAACCCGGTGTATCTATCATTACCCGGCCCCCCTGCCCGCACAATCTCCTTTAGAGGGACCGCCCACAGTGACACACTCAAATTATTCATGGGAATTGCAGACCACCTAGCACCTAGCAGGAATATCACTCATCCATCCTCAGATACATGGACACTTTAATTTGATAGTGTGAAATTGGAGCGCCTCTGAAGAACCTCCCCAAAATCCTATTTCCTCTTTCTTCACTGTCACTGGTATGTCTTTGCAATTCGAGAAAACTTATAATTTGCTTTTTTTATGATATTCACACGACTATGATCTCTCTCTTCCTCCTCACTCAATTTCCCACCCCCCCAAAAAAACTTTTATTACAATTTCGCCGAGGCTAAGTCTTTCGATAAATCTACTTTTTCGACACGAGCGTCTCTCTGTCTCTCAGTAGTATTCCAGCTCATAAAAACCATCATAGGATTTCCTTTTTTTTTTCTTTTCTTTTTTCTGCCTTTGCTGCTAAATTACAACAATGGAAGCAGAGAGCTGATGATGTTTGATATGAGCAGTGAGATTCTTACATCTAGTATTCTTTACTGTACAGCAGTTACTTGATTACAGCTTAATTAGCAATGCTTTAATGCAAAGATGCATATATATGTGTTTGTGTGTATATATATATATATATATATATATATATATATATATATATATAAACACAAACCCGCATACTTAAATAGCAGCTTCTACTAATGTATTCATGTCACACTGTGGCAATTTGCAGGATAACATACGAAAACGTAAAAGGATAAGAGGACAGCTGTTGTAAACAACTACAGATGTGAGTGGAGAAGCTTGAGCTTTCACACAGAATAAGCATATTTCATGGACCTGTACTTACTGTACATGCAATCAAAGAAATGTCTTCTGGGTTGTCGGAAATGTGGCTGTGTTTTGTGGTGTTGGAGGTTTTCAGACTGCGCTGCCTTTGGCCATGGATCTGGTTGAGTGTTTTTTTGATAGATGTGCCTCTGTATTGCACTTCCGCGCAAATACTTCAGAGTGGGATAGGCTAAGAACACATTTACTCCCAGTTGCACATACTGCCCTACTTTAGTCCAGCACCACTGTAGCTCCCAGTCTTTCTTCTGACTGATGTTCGCAGAGCCACGCTGAAAAAAAAAAGGATATATGCTCAGAGTGGAAATGGCCCACAACTTTTCTGACAATTTTTCGGTGCTTTCATGTCTTCTCACATCCGGCGGAGGAGCAAAGAATCCTCTCGACTTGGAGTGGTTCACAATCTTCACGAAGAAAAAAAAAAAAAGAAGTTCGCTGTGGTAATTGTAAACCTCCCCGACACCTCCTCCCATGTTGTTTTCTCACTACCCTTTTCTATATCTTCCTTTCCTCGTGGCCTCTGTTCACAAGAAGACAACAGTTACATCCCCATAAGAGTAAATAATAGGAAAAAAGAGAATAATGGATTCTTCCCCTTAGGAGGTACGTAAAAGGTAAGAAATCGATAGATATACCTACAGATTAGAAAACCACAAAGACTCCCAGACAAGTTCTTTCTCAAAAGGTCCATAATCCCATGAAAAGCCTCTGATAACAGTGTTTCCTTTAATTCGACTTCAGTCGTTGTGTTTTCACCATGTAAATACAGGATAATGGTGGGCCCCAGGCTGAACGACAATATTTCTTTCTCCTATTTTTATTTACGTTGACAGTGCAGCACGCACACTGTATAAGTGCTAGCTGTTGTGCTATTATGATGTGTAAAAAAAAGTTTAAAACAATATAATATGATTAAAAGCTAAAAGTCAATTACTTCTAATTGTTCATCCAGTTGTTTAGGCTGTAATCATGGTAATCGTTGATCTGTTAAATCAGCCTAGCTAACCCTTGGCTTGATCGGCTCTACCCCCCGCGTGTTTGTACGCTTTTGGAGGTCGTTGTGCATATAAGAGCAGAATAGCAGGGGGGCAAAAAATGTATATACATTTTTTAAAAAATGTGGTTGATGTCTGTTTGACTTATTTCTCCCTCATCCTCCCGCTGATCTTACAAGACAGGTAAGCGAGGTGTGGGCGGAGGCGAACCGTCCTCTGCTGCTCCGTATCTCTCTATAGCTCTGGACCGCATCGCTCCTCCATCACTAAGCTCAGAGGATTTAAGTCAAGGATTTGATTTAAATCCCTCTTGTTACTATACCCCACCCACATATGCCCCTTTAAGGGGTAACGCTTCATATAAGCAAAGGTAAAGACGCTTCAGTCTGCTTTTCTTTAACTTTGTCCCTTTTGAGACTTCAATTTGGATTGCCTAGTGCAAATATACATACAGTACATATTGTGTACAGTAATTATACACAAGAGGGTCAAAATGAAGAAAGCTTGACGATTATAAGCTGTATAAAGTTCATATTTACTGGAGAATCGCAAGCTATCTGATTCCATTTTATGTGGACCCACTGTATTTCATATTTTGGCTGCTTATTTATCTTGCAACAGATAAATTTTTTTTATAAATATCATATTATATTACACGACACTACACCTGTTTTATTACTAATCTTTTATTACTGATAATCAGTGACACTGTGTGGTGGTGCCGCACCTCAGAGGAGTATAATTGTGTGTGTGTGTGTGTATATGTGTGTGGTTGTGTGTGTGTGAATATTTTTTAATTATTAGAGATGGAACAGTGGGTTAAAGGAGACAGAAGACCCGATAACACAGCAGTAGTAAGGAATCCAAAAGAAACTTCTGCCCACAACTTCTCAGTCTCTATAGCAACAGCTGCTGAGGCTCCATGCAGGTTTAAGCGCTCCTCTGATTTTTCCAGCGGCTCCATTGAATACTCCACTCAGATTGGTTGGACACTGAGAATGTGCTGCATTTAGTCACCAGGCACTTAGCAGATGTAATGCACAGAACATACTGTAAAGGGCTTATTACCTCAACATTGTGACTCTAAGAAGAAGACACTACAGACTGATTACCCGCAGTGGCTTCAAAACACAGTAAAGACAAGACAAATTAAAGGAAAAATGCCACTTTCTGATAGAGCATTCTGGTTGTAAAAGAGTTGACAAGATCAAAAACGTGTATTTGCAAGCCATACATATGTGTTGTTAACTGTATTGTGATACATTATTGTCTTTTTCTCCAAGATGGCCAAATATACAGCATGTCTAATTCAGGTTTATGACTGCCTCACTCACCTCCCACAGAACACACCCCACAGTGACTCACAACTATATAAAGGCTCTTTCTGGCTATTGTTACAGTCTGATTTGCCAAAAGCTTAGCTGTCTTTTCTCACCGCTCACTGCCACATGACTGGATGGACTGACTAAAACAAGTAAAATAATGAGCGTTTCAGTCCAGAGGCCTTTTGTTAAAATACCAAAATTAACAGTTTCGGCCTACCTTCCTCTCTAATTGTAGTGCTTCTGTAGCCTCTGTCCTCTCTCTTCTTAAGACTTTGACTTAGTATTCTTAGTATTCAAGGAAAAAACACGGCTGGTAAAATGAACAAGGCAAGAAAAAGGGGAGAAAAAAGAATAAAAGAAAGAAAGGAAAAAAACCCTCAATTCTGAGATAGCCTTTCCATTTGGAACATTCACATCTCTCACAGTGCACATGCATTGAGGAATATGCTCGCTAAGTTGATTATAGGTTCTGGCTGGTGCACCGAGCATTATGTGGGAGAGGAACCCAAGAGTGAGGCAAATTGTTGAGCCGAGAAAGGGCCGCTATTCAGACAAGTTTGTGCGAAAGTGTGGAGGTGCGCATGTCAACTTACAGGAAGAAAAAAAAAAGTTATTTCAAACAACAAGCTATGGACTGTGGAAGATTGTTCTGTTCCTGTGCTGTTCTGTAATAGTTAGCTATCGCACATAGCATTACAAATACTGCAACATAACTGGAGTAACTTTCACTGCAATGCTTTATTGCGGCAAAGAGTGAGGGTGAAGTGAGGCGTGCACAGATGGTATCTGGGAGAGGCCTCGCTCGCTGGTATCTGTTTGTCAGCGAGAGGTTATCAAGAAAACTTTTTCCTGGCTAGTGCCCCCGAGTGTGTGAAAGGAAATCAAAGGAAGGCGACACACTTTCTCAGTACCCGGGGGGCAGGGACCGTCCGCGGCGCAGCTGGGCTTGCTGAGAGCCTTGAGGCGAGAGGGCACCCCTCTGGTGCCTCGAGGGCAGACCACACCCTGCTGCTGCCCTACAGGCCGCAAGATGTCTGGCAAGGGCAGGGCACAGATGGAGGAGTGTGTGTGTGTCAATGCTTTGGCCGACGTGATTTTTGGATATGTCAAGCGTAAGTGCAAGGTACATAAATGTTCCGATGAGGGAGTGGGTGTCAGACTGACTTGTCTGTGTCTGCTTCGCATGGAAAACATATGCACCACGCCACTATACATGCAGAATGCCTTTGAGAAACAACATTAATAATTAACTTAATTAACAGTGTACTTGCTTCATTATAATTACTGTACATGTCCGTCCAGAGTGAATCATGTATGTAATCATGTTTTGTTGTCTATGTGGGTAGGAAAAAAAAGTCCCATATGTCTTGGGCTCGTGGTTCCCACTCAGGAGAGCGTGAGCATTGCATTTCTCCACTCTACCATTGCCAAGAGCTAATCAGATACAAGCAGAGGAGTGAGAGATGGAAAACATGCAGAACTGGGGGCTCCCCAGGACCATGAGTGGGTAGGTTTGTTTTACACAAAAACAAGACAGAAATACAGCCATGCTAGCGGCACTGTGAGGTCGTACATAGGCACGGCAGTATTTTGAGCGATTTGTTAGTGATGATCGTGCTAATATTCGTACAATGACAATGTTGAGAAATCGTACTTTAGTGTGTTGGCCTAAATAGGATGTACATGGTAAGACTGTGTTTAGTCAGTAGCCAACATATCGTATATATATTATGCTTGGGTGCTGAATGTCACAGTGATTCATCTGATAATCACTGAGACACATCAACCTCATTAAGGCACCATAGTTGTTAGGGTTCGTCCTCAGGAGACCGTACATGACTTAACACAAGTATAAAAGGACTGGCATTGGCATCCATAGAGCAATGTCGCCAGCATGGCTTTTCCCAGGTGAATAACATAAAGCAAAGAAAAGACACGCATGGTTTGGTCTATATGGTGTGTTGTCCTTCAGAGGCATGTGATTAGATATGAAAGAACCTATCTCCAGAAGTAAGAAAGCTCACATTCAAATGTAATTAACAAAACACGAAATGATAAGCTGCCCCAACTCTGTGTGACATGTTTTTAGTCAACAAGTACAAGAAAATGCAAGTCAGTGTTTTGTGCCGTCTACTACAAACCTGCCCCCAGGAGTAATGGAAGTGTTCATTATCTAATCGCTGGCCGGCAACCATATTTAATGGTCTGAATGAGAATGAAAGAAAGTTTAAATGAGTTAAAAAAGGAGGGGAAAAAACAATAATGGCAGTCCCATACATCCCCTGCCCCCCTCCTCCACCTTTCTCTCACAATTCTGCCTGAAAAGAAAAGCTCTGTGAGCGTGCAGTTCAGACTGTAAAGGGGGAAAGGGAGATGAAAAGGCTAAAGAATGAGAGAGAGAGAGAGAGAGAAAGGGAAACAGAGAGAGAGAGAGATCCCTTTGATGTTCTCGGCTACAACACATCACAAAGTCAACTCAAAGGGTTTGTTAAAAATGCATGACATGCACACAACTAGAAAATAAGTAATGAACTTAAAGAAATAAAGATCAAGTGATTTCATACATGCCCCAACTTCAAAGAATCAACTTGACTCGAGGGGAGGAAAATAGAGGGAGAAAAATACATATCAATGATTTCTTCTCTCTGAGATTGCAGACTAATTATCCTTCTGTACCACAGAGTGGGCCGGACAGCGCTGTGATGGAGCCAATGAACGGACTGAAAGCAAGGCTGGAGGTTATTTGGACTTAAAGAGAAGTTTAAGCAAACATTCAATATGTCCTCAGTCAAGTAGCCTGACACTGCTCCAAGTGAACCTGCCATGCCAGTGGGAGTGTAATAGACACAATCTGACTTTGCATTACAGCGATGGAACACCAGTTCGAGGCAAGGAAGCAGATAATTGCTACATAATTACATGCAACAGCAGCCATTAGAATATCTGATAAAAAAAAAGGAAAAACACAATTATGAGAGGACGGTAATGAGGATTCAATCGACGGGGACGACGTTGCCAACACCAGAGAGACCTCTGTTCTCTCCCGGTTTGACTCACATATGCTGGCCCACATTCCACCATCTGGCAGTGGACACAAGCATGAAATGACCAGATACTACGCGAAACATAATGACTTTGGCTATAGCCACTTTTTAATCTTAATGGCACACCTTTTAATCAATTCTTTTTTTTTTACGCTGGGCTTAAGGGAAAAAAAAAATGTGATGCGTACTTTTTGTTCATTTTGTGTGAAATTTGACAACCCGAGCATTTCTATGAAGCTACACCTGATCTAAGCTTTGGGATAAAAGGGTCGGGAAATGACAGGTAGGGGAAGCGTCTAATCAAATACATGCCGTTTGCCAGCTATTCTACAGCCAGCAGCAAGGTAACATCCACTCATTAACCTGGCCGTTGTTGTCTGTTTGGTTATGCCGTAAAGTCCGGTTTCACAAGGCCACATTAGACAGCCATTGTGCTGTTTTTCTTTTCCAACCTGACTCCCTTTCCCCCCACCATTTGTCTCTGTATTCAATATTCACAAATGTAATCCACTGAATTTGAAATCATTTCCAGCTCAAGTGAATGAATGCAACCATAAGCCCGTGGTGGCTAAACCTCAGGAGCATATGAATAAATCAGCAGAGGGAAAAAAAAAAAGGGGTGAGGAAAAAAAGAAGGGCGGAGGGGTAGTGCAGAGAGGGAGGAGTGGAACAAAACTAGATCCTTTTACCCCTCAGGTCTCCCTGCTCCCCAAAAATGTAATCGGCTTAACCCGTGGTGTTGTTGTGGGTTCTCTACCATGAGCCAGACTGTGCCAAACCAGATCCCACCAAGACCAGAGAGAAGCAAAAATCAATGCCATACACCCTCTGACTAATGAGATTTCCTCCGTTGTGTTGTGTGTCGAGAGGGTGTGGGCATGTCTGCGCGTGGTCTTTGTGCATGTCAGGTGCATGCGTACTGTATGCCCTTGCGCTTTGTGTGTGTTTGTTCGAGTGCGCATATTTGGTAAGGAGGATGGTGGGTGGTAAACGTCTGACATTTCCTCACAGCTGGGGGCATCTTGGGCATGCTCGGGGGTAGAAAATGATGTGTACGTGCTGAAGGGAGGGGATGGGAGAGAAGGAGCTGTGAAAGGGGTATGAGGAGGAGCCGGGAGAGAGCGAAAGTGGGAAGGGGGTGGGAGGAGGGAGAGAACAGCCTGGGGCCCCCGACTGTGGTGGCATTGCAGAAAGGTGTTATTGGAGGGGTAGTCCTCCCTCGTCTCTCTCTTTGCAGTGAGCTTGTGTTCTCTTTAGCAAGAGCGGAGATGAATTATTAAGTTGAATCTAGAGAGCATGGAGGAAGGAGATGGGAGGTGCTAAACGGGAGTGGTGAGAATGGCTTGCGTGGGAATAAGCGATGTTGAGAGTGAGGGGTGAGGGTGGGGGGGGCGGAGTGGGGAGTACAAAGGCATGTAGACAGAGAGCACAGGAGGTGCAAAGTCTCTATGGCCGTGTTGTAAAATATACTGCAGCCCAGATATGCCTCCCCTCCACTTGGCCCTTTTAACTTCACTTTTGGAAGCACTGCCGGAGCTACACCTGCAGGAGTTGGAATTACCTTTCAATTACTGCTGATAAATCTACGTAAGGCTTTGGGGAGATTCCACTTTTAAGCCGGCTAACGAGACTAATTAACTAACGAGACCTGGGGGGTTGTGAAGAGGGGTGTGTGCTTTTTCTTTTTCTTTTTTTTCTTCTTTTTTGCACCATTAAAGGTTGTCTCTTTTTCACACTGTACCTCTTTATCTGAACCATCTTTGATATCATAATCTTTTTGTCCTCTCAGTACAACAAAATCATAAAGTACTGTCAGGGTAATACCAGTAGAACACATTTGCTTTGCTTTGCTGAGACCAAAAGTCTTGAGAATTTAGTGCGATCATGAATATTTATGAATCTTACACATTGTTTCTCAGTGAATGTCCAACTCTAAGTTGGTACATGCGGTACTTCGAGTACCGTGCGACAGGGGATGTATAAAGCAAGCCTCAGCAGTGAGTCTAATGCAACATATCATGAATAACTAAAGACAGTTTGCCATTTCCAACATGGGGGCTCCTGAGGAGGCCCTGTAATGGTTTAGCTGTGCTAAGCGGTAAGGTCTCACCCCTGAAGAACTTACTAGCATTACCCTGCCTAAGACAGCCGGCGGCTGGGTAATAGCGTGCATACACACAACCGCAGGAGACACTGAAATATTTACACCCTTAAATGTACAGAGAATTCCTTGAGTATCATGCAGTGTATATCATGCCCTTCCTCTCTCTCTGCTAAAATTATATGCTGTACTTTCGTAATAGTAGCACCAGTTTGTTTGCACATGGGTCGCCATGTGTGCATATATGGAACGTATGCATGCATATATGCATGTGTGACAGCGTGCATCTCTGTGTTTACTCTCATATACGGATGAGTGTCTTTTGGGATGATTGAGGGAGCATGTAGTGTAAATAAAGACTACAATAATGATGATACTAAAACAGTGGTTTGGACTGTGCCCGTGCGAGGGGGGGGGGGCCTTGCACATTTTCCTGTCTCCTGCTGGGCTGACTGCAGCTTTCAAAGCAACACTGGAGATGACATGGGAAAAAGTGCCTTGCCAATTAGGGTGCTGGGAGAGAAAGAGAAAAGGAGGTGGGTGCGGCGGAGAGAGAGAGAGAGAGCAAGTGAGAGAAAAAGAAGAGGGACGGGGTGAGAAGAGAGGGTACAAGTGAGAGGGGAAAATAATGGCCTTGCACTGTCAGGGTGGACGCTGAGCCAAACAGGGAGAAGAGGAGGTAAACACCAGTGGGACAAACAAGTCAGTGGGGACAAGAGAGAGGGGGAGAGAGAGAGAGAGAGACGCAGAGAGAGTGGAGGAAGGAAAGAGAGGAGTGATAGAGGGAGGGTTAAATTGGCCTCTCTCCCCTCAGGCTCGGCGGCTTCACAATGGCGCCTCACTGGGAAAGAAAGTAACGCTCCAAACAGGACCCACAGGGGACACAGGTGCGTGTATGTGTGTGTGAGTGTGCATGTGTGTGTGTGTCAGAAAGAGAAAAGAAAATGACAGTCATAGATAGTGAGGAAGGTAGAAAGAAAATGCGTATGTGTGAGACACAGCAATACTCTGCGGGATCTGTGCTGAAGCTTGTCACCACTGGTCAGGCAGACAGAACTGGGTGGATTCAGGACTAAAATTACTAGGGAAGAGTGTTTCACAAACTCAGGGCACGGCAACAGTGACAATTGAAACAATTAATTCCCCTTTTTTTTCCCTGCTGGTTTTCTTGTTCAACAGAATAAGTGCACATTTATTTGGGATCTTTGATTTGATTTGATTTGGTATTCTGCTCACAGTATCTCTTTCCAGAGAAAGATGAGGATTTTTTTCAAACATAAAATTTCAATAACAGCGCTGCGGAAGCATTCATGTGATGAGCTCACTCGAGCCAAACACGCCGGCAAAATGACATATAAAGGCATATAAAAGGTTATAATGAGTTTTATTTAGAATTCGTTCATTTATATATGTATATCTTATTTCATTTATTTGACCCAAAGGAAATCTACAAACCCTGAAGATAATACATGTGAAACATTAGTTAAATAAATAAAATGCGATATAAAAAAGCAAATAATAACAAAGGTCAGACAAAATTTATTATTAGAATAGAATTATTTTGGTCCTAATATTGTTTTTATTTGACTTTAGAAGGGTCTCAAGAGACATGTTTAACAAGAATTATCAGAATTGAGGTATCCCGCATGGGTCAGTACTTCATTTCCCATAATTCCAACTGTAGCAGAAACTTTAGAGAGCTCCTCCATATTAAACATCTACAGGCTGAATTGGGATATCTGAGAATAAACTTATAGATAAGTATAAATTAGTGCAGTGTCCCTCTAATCTTGATTGTCTTGCAAAAGCTGAACCCATACACAAGATTTACACGATCACATGTGGTCAGTGAATGACGAATTTAGACGGGATTCACGATGTATCTGATAATTATAAGATTGGATAATTATGAGAAAATTACCTCATAATTACGAGATCCTCATCTCGTAATTATGAGAAAAGGTTAAAGGTACAACGAGTAGGATTTTCCTGAGAAAAAACTATATATAGAATCGTTCAAAATCCCTCTCAATCATCACATATGAATTCGTAAAGTGTGTGGCAGTGTGTGATCTCTGACTCTGCCTGCATTTTCTTGTTTTTCTGTGTTTGGGAGGTTTCTGGGCATCAGTCTTGGGCGGTTTGTAGCCAATAAGATCATGCAGGGTGTGAGGTAGTGTCCTGTTTCCATATTGCCGGAATTGAGCGAACACCTATCAAAATGATGCAGACAATAAAGTAAATTTGCACTGGAAATATGGATGAAATTCCTATCAAATCACAGAATCTGATGGGTCACAGAAATGTGAAGTTTTTTCATAATCATTCATAATCATTATTATCATACATTATTAGGTACATTATTATCATTAAATTGTTAACTGCAATGCGCTTCTGTGAGTTGCTTACCTGAGGTAATGAATCACTTACCTCGTCAACCTGCGT
>JBAJHX010000053.1:18537314-18553259 GCA_037176925.1 Amniataba percoides | reverse complement strand
TTTATACGACATGTTTAACACTCTGTACTTTCTCATTTTTTGCCATGTTTTCCCCTCTCTTTTCCTCCTTTTTGGAATGGCCAATGCGGCTTGAATCGCTCACTCCCACTGTCAGCGCGGAGATGGTGTACACAGCCTTGTGTCTCCCCCATGGCCTGACCTGCTTCTTTTCACCCAGCAGCGAGAAGCTTCACAAGGAAGTGTGTAATGCATTCGGGTTCTCATGCTGGTAGACACTGTGGCATAAGTATACTAGTCAGATTGCGGCATAGTCACACTCCTCTATTTGTAGGGCATCTTACGGACCTCGCAATCTGCATAGTCATTCACAATGTGGCCGATTTCCTCCTCTCAATTTTCCAAAGCCCAATTTCGTTCTCATTCACTCTCGGACAGAATAGCCGCTCCAGCTTTCCCGTCCCCGCGGTGCTCCTTTGACATCGTATCAGTTTCTGTTTGGAATATGTTCATTCAGCAGCAGCCGCGGTAACAGGACAATCGCATTTCAACTAGCTCAATCAGTATTTGGTGTTTAGCCGTTTTGACCTCCAAAACGCTAAAGACAGCAAGTCGAATCAGCGGAACAACCCCCACAAAAATAAGCATTGTCAGTGTGGAATGATCTACATTGAAATGAGATCGAGAGGAGCATCCGCCAAGCCTAAACTCATCGTATGTGCTGGATATTTACAGTGCAGCGTTCATCACTGCAGTAAGGTTTAAGCATTCCTTTGTTCCTGCTGCTATTAATGTGTTTAACAGCTGGTACTAAATCTGTGCCATGTGTGATTGCATTACTTATGACTGCCTCGTATGTTTTACTGTCACATATTTAATTTATTCATATATTACAGATTTAGTTTACACTGCTCCTTTATCTTCAGCGCGCGCAAGACTGTGTTTGCGTGTGCGAGGCGCGTGCATATCTACAGCTGTTATTGTTTCCCGTGTGTGTGCATGTGTGTGTGTCGGCATGTGTGTGTTTATGGTTGATGCATCTGGCTGGGCGGGGTAGAGGCAGACTACAGGGAGTGGTAAGAAAGACGGTAAGACGTCCTCCACTGGGTACCTTTAAAGGCAGTTTCCTTACAAACAAACGAGTTTACATTCAGTGTTTCTCACCAACGCACATTGCGCGTATCCTCGGGGTCCAACAAACCTGTAGAATGCATTTCAGATTCTTTTTAATATTTTAAAACCTGATTTGTTTACATCTCTGTTCACCACACGGCCGCTGCATTTTTGGAGGATGCCGATGTACTGTTTTATTTACTCTGTTTTCATGCCTATACCACTGACCAAGTGGATGTCCAAAAAAGTCATACTCAAAATCCAAACTCCAAAGAGAGAGAGAGAGAGAGAGAGAGAGGGAGAACAATGTGGAACAATGATAAAAGGTTAGAGAGGAAAACTTTCTGGTTGCCTTTATAGGCGCTTCTGCTCTGTCCACCTTGTGCTTTTTGCTGCTTCAAATAACAGTGATGCTAAGGCTGTCATCATGACCCATTCTGAACGTCACAATTTGGGGACCAGAGTGCGGCACGGGTACTTCAGTGTTACATTTGTGCTCCAAGTGTGTGACACCCTGTGTCCTGGCACTTTGAAAATCCTGGTGTATAAAAGAATAAAGGGGAACTTGGCTGAAGTGCAAAGTTTGTTCAGTAGTTTTAATGTGAAACTATATTAATTCAAGATAATGACGACGAAACCGGACTGACTTGTGTTTCATAAGCTTCTTATAGAAGCATGTTAGCCAGCAGGGGAATACAGAAACATGAAGAGTGTTTTTTTTTTTTTTTTTTTTTTTTTTACCACCTCTCAATCCCTTTTTTGATCTGCCGATGTCTGAGGCAACATCTTGGCTAAACGTATGACCTTTTCACAACACTATGAGGAGTCTTTTCTGTCTGTGAATTTAAGTGTTAAGTGCTGCAATTCAGGCATCCTACTGTTAAAATGAGGTTCTGCGAGGAAGCAAGCGCGAAGCGATCAGACAGGTTGAACACAGGCCAGAGGATACGTCAACTTTAAAAGAGAAATGGAACGCAAGCACTAAAATCACGATCATGATTCATTTTAAACGTCCATGAAATATCATGTTTGCAGTCTCCTCCACTGACCCGCATGTCGTGGCGTAGATAAACCTGTCTGATTGTTGTGACAAGATTCATGACTGCGAGAAGAAAACTTCCAAAATTCATCCTGCAGGGAAGTTTGTGAATAAAGTTAATCAATCAATCAATCAAATCAGTTGTATTGTCTGTGAAACAATGTATGTATCAAATATTGTGCCAGTCTATCTTGTAGATGCTGAAACTCGATATGTGAAAAATCTGACCTGCTGTTGGTAGATTTAATCCTCTGGACCCGTGTATGTTGATATAAAATGTGCAAATCCAACAATTACAAGTTATGATATCTCTTTTTGATAAGCCTGCTTTTGGCACTGCAGACAAAATTCTGCAAATGTTCAGAGACAGTTAATAGATCTAATCCCCCGGAGACTGCGAATGCCTGTTTCAGATATCATTACGATCCATCCATATTTCGCTCTTGGCAAAAGTGGCAGGCGACCCAGCTGACAGCTCTGGACATCTGAAACCTGAGTGTCAACTGCCAGAAATGCAAGGAAAACCTCACCTCTGACAAGTCAGCACACACTGATACACCGTGGGTATCGCTTATTGCGGGATTAATGGGAAGTGCGACAGTCTGTCAGGGTCTCAGATCGGTGTTCTGCTGGTCGATATGTGGATGTCATGCCGTGTATAGCTGCAGTGCAGAGACCGCTGCCTGTAATTCAAGTTTGACAGAAAAAAAAAAAAAAAACATACAGTCTGGATGTATAAGTTAGCATGAATCGCATACTCCTTTGAAAACTTTTGACATTGCTGCACTGTACATCACTTGTTTTTCTCGGTTTATCTTTGAAGAAAATGCCCACTCTTTCAAACATCTTTGTCAGATCCATTCACAGTCCCTCTGCGCGGGTGTCTAAAACAGAATCAGTCAGTCCACAACAGTCCTCAGTCAAATCGCTGCAGCATAATTGCTCTGTTCTGTTGGTTACAATAGTTGGCTCCCCTCTGCAAAGTCTTTATCGTCCCCACTAGCTGTGTGGCAGAATGCTGCGTCCTTGTTTATTATTCAAGCTAGCGGGGCAAGCTCAAACATAAATAGATAAACTGGTGATTTTCTGCACCAGGACCTGCTGTGGAAAAACGACCGCTGACCTGTGTTTCGCTCGATGCTCGCCGCCCCCCCTCAAATTGTTATGCATTCGCCCGATATGCTGCCTTGTCCGCTCTGTACCTAATTGGCTTGAGCTCATTCTTCAGCCTCCTATTCTTGTTGCTCCTCTGTTTTGCACCCCGGCTCGAACACGCCGAGGATTGATTTTAGAGCCCGCTGTGTACTTTTTTACAAATAGTTTGTTTTTCAGCAGAACGAGCAGCCACTGATCAAAATATTCAAGGAAATTTCCAGACGTGACTCAGTGTCAGTGTGTGTTAGTGCTGCGTAGAAAGGCTCGGTTATTAGCTCCTGTAAAGTAAAAAGTGTTGGGAACAACCAGATCCAAATTAGGGGGAAAATGGCGGGGGTGTTAATGTCACAAGCCAAATCTACTTTCCTACTCTTGAAGAAGTTTGCATGGATTTTTCTTCCCCTTTTCTGGGTAACATGAAATACCACATCAGATTACCTGAGAGACATCAATTAGGTAACTTCTTCACATCTTTTACAGCTCAGCCTGGAGCTTAATGAGGACCAATGCTTGAGAAACATACTGTAAGGAAGCACATTTTCAAAACTTTTTTTTTTTTTTATTTAAAGGACAGTGATTGTTTTTTTCAAGGTCTTTCTAAATACAATACTCACATGCTGTAGGTATGCTAGAAGAGTTATTGGTCATACTGGCCGTGAAACGATCCCCTCACGATACTGCAAAAGATGGTGGGCAGAAATCCACAATCTTTGTTCTCTGAAAAACAAAGAACATTCTCAAAGGTGCCCTGTGGAGTTTTTATCCACTAATAGTGCTACAGAGCAGAGTTTTTACTGGTGGGTTCCCTTTTGTTTTTTTGCATTGTGCTGTAAATCTGGTGGCATATCACATTCAGGTAGACTTGAGAAAATCTGAACATGTCCTGTAAGAGAACTGTCAGCTTTCACACATTTCTCAGTCCACACGCTGTCCTTTTATATCAAATGCTGTAAAGCTCTTTTATATTTAAATCTAATCAATTTTATGATTCTTCACTTTTGCTGCTTTTTTTGTTGCTTTGGTTGTTACGCATAACAACACAGTAAACCTGACGCTGACTCTGATATCATTTTGTTCTTATATGCAGTCATTGTTAGCGTTGTCAGCCTTGTCATATAAGAACCTTTTGTCGAAAAGCAGAGCAAAGACGAAACGAAGCCTGGTTAGAAAGCAATGAGTCGTATCATTATCATATCAAACTATGCATTGCCCTGAACCTGTTTGTCTGCACGTGTTTACACACATCATCAGTACAGCTTAACTATATTGAGAAATGTCAGAAAAGCCCTCTAGTATATTTATTCATCAGTCAATAGCTATTTTGTAAAAGTTACTCCCAACACACACGCACCCCCCTAATCGCAAATCTTTCAAAACCCACAGCACAGCGTCGCTAACAAAGGATGAATGCCTGTGAACAAAGAAAATTGATCGCAAAAGTCCTTCCATAACCACCAGTACACAAAAAAAAAAACTCATTCGCCTGCCGCCGCCCCCCCTCCTCATTCTCACATACACATAGGTGCGCGCACTGACACACACACACACACACACACACTTCCCATACCATCACAGTCGAGTGGTTTGGCAGAGCGACAGCAGCAGCAGTAGTGTGGAGCTGTCTGCTGTTCTCTGTGCACTCACCTTTCACCTCCTGCCATTTTAGCCTCAGTGATTCCATTAGTGCACCTGAATACAGATGCCGAGTTCAGTCCTCGGCTTTGTTCTCACCTGGCGCACGAGGACAGGGGCGCAACAGACGCAGTAGACAAAGTCTAACGGGTGGGGGGGGACAAAACAACAATAAAAATCAGATACGAGGCCGCATGACAGCCGGAGAGACGACGCGCTGGCGTTGTTCGCCGCGTCTTGACATAATTCGTTTTCCACCCGTTTCACCTCACGTCACCCTGCTTTCTCTTTGCTTCTTACGCCGCTCAGTCCTATTTCCTGCCTGCATCCATTTTCATTCTGTTTGTCGGCACAGTTGTTCTGTTACAGGCAAGTACCTGTCCTCCACTCCACTCTCTCTCTCTGGGATGCGTGTCCTCTTCAGGAGGAGCACGGTATTACAGTGGAGCTGTGTGGTACTGAATGAAGAAATACATTATTCAGCTATGAACAGATAACGCACTCTGAATAGATCCAGAGAGCATCAAAATGATGGCAGTGTTGTTCAACACTTAATTGACACATGGCACAATTTACCACATGCGTCACAGCAGCATTCTCTCTGAGGTTCTACACATTCAGATGCAAACATACAGATATTGTGTACATGCACACTGCAAAGTTAGTCTTCAGAGAAGTGGAAAAACCTCAGATGTACAGCTGGCAACCAAAGGAGAAAGAGAAAAGCACTCCTGATAACTTCAGATCTCGGCTCTTATTGATCAGATTCAGACTTTTCCTTCGGTAACAGAAGTATTTTAAGGAGGGTGTTGCCTGTAGAGTGTGAACAGAAACTGCCAACTATCAAAGCCCCGTGATTTTCCATTACTCAGCCTTTTTTTCCCCCTAAGAAGTAAACAAAGCCTGTATGCTGAAGTGTGGAATCTTTGTGACTTGAATATTGTCATTGTCAGGTGAAAATTTCACTTTGTCCAACACTTTGGTTTATGATCAAATACCTGCAAAAGTAATGACACTCCCAACAGCTGTACAGTTCTTTGGTGCGAACAAACACAGCGAGACAGCTTTTATTCAGACTTCAACGGATAATTTCTCACCAGATTAATTCAGGTACACAGTTAAAATGTTGGATGTGCCATCCACACGAGGTGTAAATCAAAATAAATGAAAGAATACATGTACGGTTGGGAAACATGCGGATGCTGATTGCAGCCACGTGTCACTTCCACTCTGCAACACTGACCATAAAATAAACACTTTATATAGATACTCAGAATATTTTCTTATAGAAAAGAGTGACATGCATGCGCACGCTCTCATCCTCTCTTTCCCTCTCTGTCTCTCCCTGAAAAGGACGATTGGTATTCCTCCTCACCTCCTCACCAACAGCAAACATCACTCTCATCAAAGGCTCTCGTCTTTGATCAGGTCTTCAAAGAAGCGTGTCATCAAAGTCTATCAGGTTAGATATGAACTGCGAACGGGGGAGAGAGGGGGAGAGATTGCTGCCAACGCCTCCGGGTTGCCGCACAAATGCATGCAGTAACGGGTCGCTAATTACTAATTACTACCGTGGCACACACCGACGCAGCAGCGGCGGCTGTTAGGCGGCGAGGAGAGAGGATGCGGCGGCTTCGGGTTAAGGCGCGAACGGCGGATAGCTCAGCGACATCACCATGCAGGCCCGCCCTCTCTGTCGGGGCGGCAAGAGAACGCTCGCTCCTCAGGCCAATGTAAACCGGGTCCTCGCCGGTGGCGTCTGGAGCGCGTCACAACACCGATTCCTGAGCGCGCGGAGGGGGAGGACTTGGTTTTGTATGGGGAATAAAAGAGGACGGAGAAGAGAAATGATCTGCATAGATAAATGCCTGCACCGCTAAGTGACGCCCTCCCCCGACTTTGCTCACTTTAAAAGAGACAAATTCTCATGTAATGTATCCGTAGCAGCACATTGCATTACTCCTGTTCCCCAGCGCTGAAATATGAGTGCTATGTCACCTAAGGCTGCCAAGCTAACCGTTTGCTTAATATAGGAGGGAGCGACACAGCAAAAGAGAGAGAAAGGGAGCACTAAATGGCCTGATGGAAAGAGAGAGAAAGAGCGATAGAGGCTCCCGAGGAATAGTGCCATCTGCATGTGAATGAGCCTCACCCGGGGAGATCTCTTTTGGAGAAATTAATGATCTCAGGAAAGCAGAACAGAGACTGTGTGCTCCGTGGAAAAAGGAACGAGTCTCCCGTCAACCAGGTCCCTTTCTCCTTTGCTCTTTGTACTCAGCCAGATATTAAACGTCCCTGGGCCTCCTCTGGCAATCCTCTGCATATCCGGCTTGTTTAAATATCATTATTTCAGGGGGACTGGGAGGCATTTGGTGAAAAGGGCCGTAATCAGAGAACAAGAAAGAGGGATTAGATTAAAAAGGGGGAGTGGGTTTGCGACAGGGAGAAAGTTTAAAAAATAAATAAAGGGAGAGAGGGAGAGAGAGAGAGAGGGTGGTTTCAGCGGCGCGGACATCCAGCGGCGGGCTTGTACCTGGGTGGTGAGACGCGAGTTAAAAGAGCAGGAACAGGCTAATAAAGGATAATCAGCTCTGCATTGTGGAGGCCTCTGTTCCTTCCGTATGCCGTCCCTCATTATTTCCTTTGTAGACGTGTCACTGGGCCGCGTGGCAGAGCTGTGTCAGAGCTGTTGCCTCCATCCTGAGTGCCTTTCGCAAATGAGAGCCTTGCACCTTTCTCACCGGGATGTTCAAGAAGCCGTAGTTTTGAAAATGCAGCTTCTGAGACTGTTAAATAACCGTGTTGCACTTTGAAGTTGAAACGGAAGGATAACAGCAAGAATTCAACTCTCTCATTTACATGCGGTTTCTAAACTTTGGATTAATTCTTAATCTGTTGGTTGTAGAAGTTTTTTTTAATTATTATTAATTTGTTGGTTAATTCACAATGTCAACTCCACTGAGTCACGTGTGTTACGTTGAAGGTAACGCATGCAGTCCACTGTCATGTTTCGTTCGTTGTCCGGTTTGTTTTCTGGTCTTCTGGTCTCGTTTTTCATGTCATTACGTCTTGTCTTGTAAAGTTTTCATGTCTGTAGTGTTTCATGTTTCAGGTCGTCTTGTGTTCAATATTTAGTTGGTTTTCTTGTGGTGTTGTCATGTCCTGATTATCGCTGAATGTCACGTCTGGGTCTGTTCTGTCTTGTCATGTAAAGTTTCCATGTCTGTCATGTTTCTGGTTCCTTGTTCTGGCGTGTCATGTTTTATTTTGAAATCCACTCTCTGTCATGTTTCAGGTCCCTTTACTTCCTGCTATTGTGTGTGTTTCCCGCCTTTCTGATTAACTGCCCCGCCCTGATTGTGTTCACCTGTTCCTTGTTACCTCTTGTGCATATATAGCCTGTGTCTTCCCTTGTCTTGTTGCCAGATCATTGCATCATGTTCTGTGCGTGTTCCATCTCATGTGTTTCATGTCAAAGGATCGAGCCTTTCCATGGGAGTTTTTTGAGTTCCTTTATTTTTGTTGGAATAAGTTTTCTAATCGGGGATCTTGTTTGTTATTTTTGGGCCTTGCTTAAGATACTTTTTCTTTCTTAAAAGCACTAAGAATCCCTTCCTGCCTTGTGCGTCCTGCATTGGGTCCTCCTGCTTTGCCCATGAGCCTGTTCGTTCCAGTCCACCTTAAAAAATGTCTAGTACTTGCTGGTAGCCTTTGAGTGAATCCGATTATTTATACTCCAGTTTAGCGAACATTGAGGAATGAAAGGCTCTAAAACATCCTTTCATTCTTTGGAGCAGCTGAAGAGGTTAAAGTTTACAGTGATGTAGTTAAATAATGTACACTTGGCACTGGAGGAACAGTGGTTATAACCTTTGAAACAAGCTACAACTGTGTGCCCCTTTAATATCATGTGTGACCATAATGAAGACTTTTAACATAATGAGTTAGAAAATTAATGGTCCATGTCCTATTATAAAATAAATTCTTAAGTCAAGAGGACAAATTGTGCTTCAGCTCTTGTCTGGGGTGGGAAACAACAATAGGCAAGACCTGACTAATCATCCCCGACAATATAAATATTTAGTCTGACATGCCCCTACTGTACTGTAATTGTAATCAGATATGACTGAGGGATTTAAAGGTCCTATGAATACATTTATTAATAACTATAAAACACTGAAATCTAGCTATAATCACACCTAATTTCATATCCACACAGACATATATATATATAACTTAAAATGCCCTTTTGCTTACAATACCATTGTAGTGTGTGTTCAAGGCATTCATTAAGTACTTGCAACTGCTAAATAGGGAGGTTAAAAATAAACCTAATTTATGTGAAATACAGCTTCAAACTTCTCGAACACATCAAGACACGTCGCCTGACCAACACATTTCTGACACCATGTATGTTCTTTCAATAACCCTACCATTCACTTTAATCTTTGGTTTCTTGTAAACCCCTTTATTACAATAGTCATTTTGTATGGAATTGCTCCCAGTCTTGGCTAGCTGGCTGAGGCAGCCTGCCTGACAGTAGCTCTTACAGTTTAGCGCTCACATTTGGCTGTTTACAAAGTCTAATAAGCGTGTCCCTGAGGCAGGCCATGCAGCTGCAGAGGAGGAGATTGCATTTTAGCTCCATTGTGAGGCTTGTGGTCCCCTCATCAGATCTGACAGGCAGTATGACAAGTCCTATCTGCCAGCTAGCTGATAAGTGCAGCTCGAGCTGCGCTTAGGTCTGCCTCAATCCAATCATACGACAGCCCCAGTGAATGGCGTTCGCTCGCTGCAGCCGGGCAGGTCTATCCTGGCTCAGTCGCTAATGCTGTAACACTCTAAGCCACGGGTGCAAAGCTAGCCATGCAAAATTATGGTGTATTGCGTTAGATATGCTGCATCGGCTCGAGTTGTGCTGAAGTTGATTTGTGTTCGCGTTTGCTTTGTCTAACAGCATCTGCAGTGCATCCACAGAGCACTGAAAGGGGGCTTCGTCTTGTATATCTTCTGTGTTTTCTTATGTGCGCATCCATTGTTTTAACACGGAAAAAAAGTCAGTTTAAAAATCAGCTTTGTATCAAACTAACAAAACGTGTTGAGTATCAATTCAATTTAACATCACCAGGACAAAGCTGGCATCCATGGAGGACCTCTACACCCAGTGGTGTATGATGAAGGCCAACAGGATCATTAAAGACCCCAACCACCACAGCCACAGACTGTTGTGCCTGCTGCTGTCTGGCAGACGGTACCACAGCATCCGAGCCCGCAGCAGCAGGCTCCGAGACAGCTTCATCCCCCAGACCACAAGACTTCTAAACTCCTTTTAATTGCATCTAATTAATATTCTTTTGCACCTTATAATATTTGCACACCTACTACCCAAAGGAATAATTTTTTATTATGTTTCATATTTAACTCCGGTAGTCATTTTTGCTTGTGTGTTTTTCTGTCTAAATATTTTTGAGCATTGTTAGAGAGCGCCTGTTTCTCAAGAATTTCATTGCTTCATGTGACTGTTGTGCGCACGACAAATAAATCTTGAATCTTGAATCTTGAATGACAAGCCACGTAGAGGAATTTCTCACAAACATCTACTCTTCAGCAGACAAAAGAACGCTACTCCAAATGCCGTGATGTTTTGCAGCTACCTTGACTGAACTGCAGTTATCAAACTGCCTCTGATCCAAATGAAACTTCAAAGTGACTGCAGCTTTCCTGCACTCAGTTAATCCAAGCCATCAGTCTGACTCCTTCATGCTAGACAGTTACACAAATCCAGTTGTAGCCCGCATACAAATATTTTCTCTCCAAGTTCTGTGCGTATATCTGAGGCAAAAAAACTCAGACGCTGTGAGAATTTCATCATTTTGGTTTCATTTTAAAGTTAAATTCCTGTTCTTTCAATGGAGGTAATCTCTATTTAGAGCATACATTGGTCGCACACTGTGCCCAGTTGGTGTTATGTTTCTCTATGCAATTCTGGCCCAGTAATCCTCAGTCAGTCATGCTGACAATAAGGCTTCATGGAGAACCAAGCCAAGTCCAATTAACAAGGCCTGTTACCATCTTCTGTTGAAAGGAGCCACATACTGGGCTTTCATTTGGGACTATAACAACAGAGATGTAATGTGCACTGACAAATGGTGTTTTCGACTTCTCTGTTTTGGAGAGAAAGGGAGGTGACAGAAGAGGGAACTGGCAAATTCGACTGTAGCATTAGTGCTCACATTTCCCACCTTCCCTCCGAATGCTCTCCCCACACATTGTCGTTACGTGTGCCAGACTAATACCGAGGAGCCCGTTGTAAATTGATCGTCGATGTAAAATCTTATTTTCCTTCCATTTTCTCACACACTTTTCTGAGTGCGCGGCTAGAAAAGAAGTTTAATGAGGAACAAATTGCCGATGCAGTTAAAAGTAAAAAGCAGACATTGTTGAGACAACAGACACTGTTCTGTGCCATCCCGCCATAATTACTACATAGTGGGGATATGTGGAGCCTATTAGACTTTACATACACAAACCCGCCCAATTCAAGGTCCACTTATCTGTCCTTTCTGGAGCTTTTGACTGTCTCACATGGTATTTAACTAATGGTACTCAGTTGTCATGGAGAAGGACTGTGGAGAGGAAAGTCAGTCAGAAGCTGTAATGATTTCATCTGTAGCACCTTCAGGGCTTCTCATCCTTGTTTGCTCATAAATGAGGCATAATCTCTCACTGACAACTGAGCAAACATAATCTGCTGATGAGGACCGTGTGATACAGATGAAAGATTCAGAAAAACGTCGGATTTGGACGTTTTTTTTCCACAGCAGAGAATTAAGTTTAATGCTGACAGTAACATACAGTATTTAATTGATTAGTCCATTTAGTGCTTTTTTTTGGCATTTTCAACTACATCTCATGGCCTTCATCACAAGATGAAGCACAAAACTAAGTGCCAAATGGCACTGTGTCTCAAATGTTAATTTGTGGAATAATAAAGTATTATTCATTAATTTTGTACAAATGATTTGTAATGGAGCCTAATTAAAATGTGAGTCATTTGTACCAACAAATGATTTATAGAAATATGAAATGTGATTTGTTTATGATAATTCATAATGAATTGTTTGTTGATAACAGGGATATCAACAAAGACTTTGACTGTGTTATTTATATAAATGATTTATTACGTTTTAGTCCATCATTAACTAACAGACACAGAGTGTCTACAGAAATAGCTAAATATGTTTTTTGTTTTTTTTTTCTTTGCGAAAGCTTATGGTCAGTTGGACAGTTGTAACAGTGGGTTTGTGTTCTGTGTGGTTTGGCAGCCAATCATTCATATGCCTCCTCGGAGTTTAGCAGTTTAACACCAAGCCTGTTAAAATGCCCCAGCAGCTGTCAATCTGGCTGCTATCCTGGCCTTGTTAGAACCCAGATAGTGAGAGGGGAGGATTGCAGCCTCTGATACATACACATACCCCCTGTATGCTGACAAGCAGACAGTGTGCGATGCATTGCGGTTGGAATAACAACACTCTAATGAGAACCACGCTATATACCATGTGCATGGGTGTGAAGGCAGATTGACAAACAAGCGAAGCAGTCAATTGGTCAAAGGGTTAAGTGTGGATAACTGAAGAAGGCCAAAGAGAGATTACTTAGCATTCATGTCAGGGAGGGCTGAAACACAGGAGACTCGTAGGAAAATACACTTGGCTTTCGGTGGGAGCTGGCTGCAAGCTTTCTAATAAAGAGCGGAGCCTATGGAGCCCTTCCAGGTCAAAATGCCATGCGGATCAATCAAAGGCACACAGACCGCGCTCCCCTTGGCAAGTCCACAGGTGGTACAAACTAAGAAACACAGTCTAGAAGTCAGAATCGCAGCGCCTAGGACTCCCTACAAATTCCCTTTAATCCTTGCCCTGGCCAGGCTAACAGCAGTGTCTGTGCTTGAAGGGCAGGGTGGACGCTTCTCTCGCCGGGGTCAAGCTTCCTGCTGCTTGCCCTCGGAGCATCCACATGAAAAGGGCCCTTTGCAGAGGAGAGGGTTTCCCACCTTCATATGCTCCTCACAGCTGGGCCGCAGAAACCTTACTACTGTTGTCTTCATTGAACTTAACTTCTAAGTAAAGTGTCACAAGAGTGTATAAAAGTTTTAGCTCCTTCTAGTGGGGGCTGTTAGAAATGGCTATCATTTCAGTTGTGGTAATTTAAATGTCATCCCCTTTAGACACATCTCTGTATATATTATTATAACAGCTCCTTTAAGGATGTTTAACATTGTTTGGTTTGACTTTACAGTGACCTGAACATGCTCTCTCTAATGTCAGTAGGATATTTTGAATTATTCCTGTAGTGATGCATTATATTACTGCTACCCAACATTGCGCCTATGGTGTTTTCTCATAGGGTATCAGTATAATATAATAGGGATGGTGTGAATTGTAAATCAGCATTTCCTCTTGGATTCTATTACACTTTGGTTTGCCAACTCAATCTGTGCGTCCCATCCAGAGGTTGTCCAAATAAAATGGAGTTGGCTGTTATATATGTGGTAATGGTCCAATCAAAGATGAACGCCGTCAGCAGAATATTAGTAATCCATCGGGACCGATGCTGCGGCGTCATCCAGCATGAATTTAAGACACACCATTGCAGCACAGTCAGACACTTGCACTTGTAATACTTAAGTCCAGTGGTAGCATAAGTGGTTTCGTTTCATTTGTGTCTCCTGTGGTAATATTGAATGTTTCTGAGAATAATTTACAGCATCTTAAAGTTCATGCTAGAAATGATCAGACAGAACGACGTGTAGGTGAGGTGCGATGACATTAATGCTTCTCAGTCCGGCACTGTTAGGAATGACCTTTCCCATTAATAGCACTATTACTTGTGTTTCAGATCACATTAGCTACATGTGCTGGCGTCTCGGTGGCTTAACACTAGACAGGCATTACAATAATAATAAAGAATATATATCCATATATGTATATAATAGCTATTCACAATTTATTTTGAGCACTCAGTTCCAGCACTTAGTCCCTTTTCACAAAAGACATGAAGCATATTCACCTAAAGCATTTTGAAAACTGAGGCTGAATGATGATTGCCTGCTGAAAGTAAATACAAATAAAAAGACTATTATATAAGAAATTTAGAACAGAAACAGAAGAGCATGTGAAGGTGGCTGATCCGGCATG
Organism: Amniataba percoides; assembly: GCA_037176925.1. NCBI lineage: Eukaryota > Metazoa > Chordata > Actinopteri > Centrarchiformes > Terapontidae > Amniataba > Amniataba percoides. The sequence goes on along the minus strand of JBAJHX010000053.1, from coordinate 18,539,165 downwards.
AATGGTTTAATTTTGATTTTTTTGGTTGATTTTCTATGATGCTATTACAAATTATGCACATCTGAATGCCCCAATGGATTACTCAGTGACAAAATTGCAGCTTTCATATAAGAAGGAGTCAATGTGATGTCGAGATATAAGAAGAACCCATACAGATGATTTTTGTTCTGAGACTGACTGATCCACGTGTCTCTTAAAACTTTACAAAAGGACATCTTTTATGTTGCCCAGGCTAAATAGTCTGGCTTTGTTTTTAATCTGTATCAATATTTAAATATGCACATTATTTTAAGATTAGTTTAGTTACATTTTCCATTTAGTTGTTTTCTTTTTTAATATTTTATCTCTAAGAACTGTGTTTTTCTTCCTTGTTAAGTAGAGCATCTTCTCAAGTACAAACAAGAAATGTAGGACAAATATCTACACCCAAGATCTAATGTACAGATTGAAGGCTTTTTTTTCCTTTGCACTCTTATACGTGGTAATCTGTTTGAATTGCTTTGTTTTATTAGAGCCCCCTCTAATGTGTTTTTTTGACACCGGGCTTATTGGACACTTATCAAGGCTGCACATCTAATTTGCATTTAATCACCGTGGAGTAAAGATGTGTGTGCATCCTACTAGAGAGGTATCCATGCGAGCCTGAAAAACAAAATGGCCATACGTTTGTTTCTCACTAATCTCTCAGTAATGTCAGATGTGCCCTTGAAGATCAAAGAAATGGGGCGTTCTTTGATAAAATATTGATATTAACAATATAGGCACGCTAACTAGCCATATATTTACTATTCTTATAGTGGACATATGGAACAAACATCAGAGCCTCAGATGTCCAAGCCAGCGTTTGCAATTCAATATTTTCATGTCATGAAACAAAAACAGAAGACATGAAAAAGTTACTTTGCTTACTTTGTGTTTGCTTGACGGGAATTCGAGTTAACTAATCCCCGATCATTAAATATGAATGGTCGTCAGGAAAGAGGCGCCTTTCATTGCGATTCAGTGGTATAAAAAAGGCCATCCAAGGTTATTCTGTAAATAATGTCATCTCACATTACAGTTATCAGCGAGCATTTATATTTTATCTCGGCTGAATTTCAAACGTGTAAAAAACGACCCTTTAAAAAGGTACGCTCTGTTTTCCCGCTTGGTACGGATCACACTCAAGACATCTGATGCTAAATAATTAAACTGGCTCATAAAAAGTGGAGAGAAATATTATTGTTGAACAACATTAATTTTACAACTGTGGATGCGTCTCGCTCCCTTGGCACCAGAGTCCAGTACACAGTGCGGTGCAGCGTTTGGCAGTGAAATGACATTTGCCTGCCTGCTCACAAAACCAAGGTCTCTCTCCAGTAAAGGGAGTGGAAAGCTCACTTCTCCGCTGACCCTGTTGCATCTGGTATTTTGTGACAATTCCTATTTCTCTCTGCACCCGCCAAATACTTTCTTTCAGTCCTCCCTTCGAGTCTATGCAGTGATTAAGTAAAAGCAATCAGATCCTCCTCAGTGCTGAGACATGTCAGCCCGATCAATAAAAATGATAAACTCTTAACGAACGCCACTCTTCATCCCGTCTAATTCCACCACTCCTGCCAGTGCGAGAGCCTGCGTGCACAATAATGCCATTTAATATTTATTTACACCCTGCGAAAATCAATAAATAGATTTTAAATAGAGCTGGAAGACACCAGTTTGCCCTTTATCGCTCTTTTTAATGAAGGCTTTAGTCCCTTTGGAGATGGGAGGGGAATTTTTAAATGAAATGAAATGCACTTCAAGCATTTTGGGGTAGAAAGAGAGTGGATTGAACTAGCGTGCATGTGTGTGTGTGTGTGTGTGTGTGTG
>JBAJHX010000053.1:18511961-18530256 GCA_037176925.1 Amniataba percoides | reverse complement strand
AGTACCCATCGCATAAAACAATAACAACGCATTTCCAAAAAGTCTGATGCACTGAACAGAAGCGGGGTGAGACAGCGGGGTGAGACAGCGTGTTTCACAGCGGCTGTCCAGAGTGCTCGTGGTGGAGCTGTCCGAGGTGCTCACCACCAACAGAATTACAGCCTGCTGCTCCGGTCTGCAGGCAAATACTTCACCTTTACTGACCAGTCTTATCATTCGCGCCACATATTAATATCACTGCACGCTCAGTGTCTAGTTTATTAGGTTCATCTAGCTCAAACTAGTCCAGTCTAACATAACAGTCCTGCAATAAATCCTCAGTTCACGAAGGCTGTAATGTTTTTTAAACTGTTTTAGAGAGGTGATGACTCAACTTTATGAACAGTTTAAAAGGATGTAGTCTGTAGTACTGTTGAACTGTAGTGCATTATAGAGGTGTTTCAGTTAGTCAGCCTACCCTCATTGATATAAATTCAGGAGCACCATCATCCAACTGCATCATCCAAACTGATCCCACAGTAGATTGAACAACTCTCTAAAAACTCAACAATATAACTTCCATAAAGGCAGGTAGGACTGAATAGAATTGAATTATTAACCTTAGCTGTATGTGCGTAATCAACTAGCAACTGTGTGTGTATATCCTGTTGTCTTTACAACAAACAACCACTGTTATGGTCAGTTCTGCCCCTGCACAGTGAAACAGAAGCATCCGATTTAATACAGTTCAGTCAGCTCACCCATGTGGGAGAGATTGCTGTGTGAATGTAGAATATGTGATGATCGTACTAACTCGAACTACTAAAGGAAACTTGGAGCTTACAAGTACAGGAGGACTGGTGGGGGGTGAGGGTGAAAGACTATATGAACAACAGCAGAGGTGGCAGCAGCAGCAGCAGGAAGTCGCACAGCTTTTTTGTTCCCAAAATTACAACTCAGCTTCAGTCCTCAAAGTGGCAGGTGGCAGATTCTTGAGGAACCATTCACACTCAAATTCACACCTTCAGGAAAATAATCTTAGACTTCCTTCACTTAAGTTCTTTCTAAAACCGAGCCCCCATCCCCTCTCTGACTCAGGCCAGTCTGCTGGCTGTTTCGCACATCCAAATTGAGTCCAAATGCACCTCATTGAAATGAATGGATGGCAATTCTTGGTGTGACCACAACGTGAGGGGTCAGAGTTAATTTGAAACGGAGGCACAGACACTTAAGGATTCACCCCTCTGTTATAATGGTCACAGATGGCTCGGCAGGTGAGGATTGGTGTGACGAGCAGCTCTCCGAAGCCTCTTGTAGCACATTCATGCACATTTCCTTTTGGGCGCAGGCTTCCTGACGAAGGGCCAAGCCTGTGAAGACCCGCGAGGGCTCCACCTGCGATCGTAACGATTCCATCTCTCAGCCTAGGTGGTAATGCGTTTGCCTCACAGTAAACAGGGTTTGACACTGTTGCTAAACTAATGTTTCATCGGGCACTTGATCTCACCGGGAGAGTGAGAGTTTCAGTAATGTACATTGACATTGCTATATATGAACACCACGCTTCATCTCCTGCTTCCAGTAATGTATGTGAACCAGCGAACATTACACATTCAGAATGTATTTGCATCACTACGGTGACTATGGATACAGTGAAAATGTACATAACATGTAAGTTCGGCTTGCGTGTAGACAAGGATTGCTCTACTCAAAGGAATAATGCCACTGTGTGGCACGGTGCTGGTGTGGTGCAGGCTGGAGATGTGATGAGGCTTTGGATACATATTCAAAATATCCACTCATTTCATATCAATCCCATGCTGTGTGTACAAGACCTGACCCCGACACAAATTGAAGCATAAACATCAGAAACTCTGCACATTGCTTTTATTTTTCGGTAATCTTATGCTGACTTGTTTTGCACACAGACCTCTCAAGAGAAATGAGATCATGCACAGAGCTGGCAGTTGATTAGATGGATTGATTTCCTGTTAAGACTCTGTTTCCTAATGACCTTATGAATCACGCATAACACACTACAAACTAATAAACAAGCAACGCCATTTGATTTTCAGTCTGTGGTGGTGTGCGTTGGCAAGAGGCAGATTTCTGGAAAGCCCGGTGCATTTGATGCTTCCTGTCAGACGTGTGGATACATCTAAAGCTGAGTGGGATGAAGATAACAAGGTAAGGCAATGGACTGGCATCATGCCACTTCATCTTTCACTTCTCTGTGTTTCTGTCTTTTTTCCAATCTCTCTCTGTCTTTACTGTATCATTCTCTTTCACCCCTCTTATCTCATCATCTATCTCTTTGTCAGCTTCCCCCCTCTTTTACAATGCGGACACATCTGTTCAGTCCTTTCACCGCCACTGTTGTGCAGTGAGCGATGTTGCCTTAAGCCCTGAAACATCAGAGGAGCCAAAAAGCAGGACAATAAAAGAGAATATATTCTTAGGAGCCCTCCAAAGGTTCTTAGCCACTGCCCACAGATAGCTGTTAACATCATTTTTCATTGTTGGAAACATTCCCCTCACAAGGAGAAGTCTGACTTTGTAAAAAGTGATAAACCTCTCTAACTTCACTTTTTCCAGGCACTGACTGATTTACAGTAATTCTCTTTATTATAGGGCTGCACTCGAGACATGTTTCAGGACTGGATTACAATTACACTTTTACAATCAACCTCACTTCAGCAGTGTTATAAAATAGGACTGATGGTACGGCTTTGAGGTCATTCAACTGATGTGCAAGGGACCACTTAACATCATAATTTAACCTTGTTTGGGGAAGCGCTTCTCCCCTCTTTCTAAGATGAAAAGCGATTAGGAAATACGACACCTTTGCCATCCCTTAATGCAAATCTTCCATTCAGCCCAATTAGCCTTTCTTCCAGAGCGCACACTTCTATTCAAGCTGTCAGCTGGAGGAGCTTTCGCCTTCACAACCTGTGTTTGAGCTCGAGGCCCGGTGAGGAAGTGCCTCACTCAGCCCTGGCTACTGACTGCCAGACAAGCATGAAGGATTTCAAAATGATGGGAAGTGCCTCTCTCAAATCTGCGACTGAAAAGTGACCAATGCAGAGAAAATGTCACGAAGAAATACTTAGGAAAGGCTGGGGTCTCTGAGTTTCAAAAGTTACTAGAGATAAAAGCTTGTGCTGTGTTTTACTGTATGATTTTGCCCAAATGAGGCACTGAGTAACTCATGAGTAATGTCATTACTTTCATCAGTAACTAGTGTAATGGAACACAATTTGAAATTCAGTTACATCACAGTTGCTAACACCGTGACTTTCATCATTTGTGCATCAGCATGTTTATTCTCTCACAGGGAGTTTGGTGGCAGGTTGATATGAACTGAGCGCCCAATTGAGAGACTGATGGATCGAGTGTTAGCTTACGCAGGGGCCGGAGGTATGTACCTGTTTACCTCCTCCACAAAAGGAGAAATAAGACTCAGCATAAAGATAAACACAACATAAACAAAAAAACACTCCTCCCAGTGACTCAAAAATTGATTCAGTTAATGTCACATTTTGTCTTCTTTGCAGGCTTGCCAACATGAGCCTCTGGTTTTGTTCAGAGCTGGAGGGCGGGTGAACCTCACAGCTTCACTGTGGGGAAAACCGCTGCATGCATTCACCGGGACTACAGTAAATGACAGAAATGACTTTTTGAAAAAGTAATATAAGACCATGGCTCAATTTTTCGTCTAACTTGGTCAACGCTGTCTGCTTGTTAATAACCATACTCAACACAGTGATGTCAGGTTCATGCCTTTATTCTGGTTAGTTAAAGGTGAATTTTTGATTAAACGAGCCATTGTTGTAAGTTCTGGATTCGTGCATGTCTTGCCTTAAAGCTGGTTCTTTCCATCATGAATGATTTTTTTCCCTCTCTGTGACCTTGTCGGCACCTTGTCTATCTGTCAGCTAGCTGCACTAAAAAGGCTAAAGCAATCTGGCAGCCTCCCCCGGATAAAAGGGAGGGGTGACAGGAGAAACAAGGGTGGGGGAGGGATGAGGGAGATGTGACCTTTCGACTTCCAGAGGATTGTTTTTAGGTAAACAGCCCTTCAGAAGCGAGCCAAACGACAGGTTGGCACACACTGTACCACAGCAGGAGACTGTATGCCTGATTTCAACAGTTTATACTCTATCATTTTTTCTCTCATATTCTCAAATAATTCTCATGCATGACCTAAAATGTTGCATACAGCAGTGTTCCTATGCAGTGTAACCAAGAATACTAAGAACCAGGCCAACTTCATAGCAAATACAAAGTCCATATCTTCGATATGTAGCGTTTCTAAGCTTTAAATTCAAGCTTTTCATCCGAAGAATAAAGCAACACAGGAATGTGAAAAGCCTGAACTTGAAAGCAAAGCATAAGACACCTCCTGGCTAAATCTTTTATTTATTCAAGTCTTTGTAAGTAATTTGTGATTTCGCTCATTTACGACCTCGCCAGAATATGGCACTTTGTCCTTTTGAGTGAAACACAATGCATACTGATGTTGTCCTGCCTTACCAAGGTCAGCGGCTTCGCGGCACTGCCGGCGAATGCCACAGCTTTTGTGATGTAAAGGCAGTCTTTAAAAATGCAGCGAGGTCTCCATCTGCGAGTGGTGGGGGGTAACGAGAGCGGCTCGGGAGAGGTCACCTATATGCACGGCGTCAGCGGCGATGACTTTATTGAGACACAAAAACAAACACGCACGATCTTTCCCTCCGCTCGCTCTCCCCCCTCACACACACACGCGTGCGCACACACGCACGGGTCGAGCGCTCCCTCAACCAGAAAGTGGACTGAGATTGGAAATAAAGACCATCCTCTGTGTCTGAGGACTGTGAATGGGAGCAGTAATGTTTTCAATTTGAGCCCTGAGAGCAATAATGGAGCTCATTCTACACCACCTAGATACTGTAGTACTGTTCGCCTTAAAGCTTCAGGATTCCATCATCCTTCGCTCTCTCAATTCCTCTTCCTTTTTCCCCTCTCTGTGTGCTGTTCATGAGGGGATTAATTTGTGGGATTAGAGGACGGGGGTCTTGTTGAGGAGGAAAAAAAGAAAGAAGAAGAATTGTGTAAAGAAAAGAAAGGGGATAAATGGATGAAGAGGTGAGGGGCAGATGAAAATGCCCGTGTTTGACTCTGGGTGTTATTTCAAACCCCGGCCCTTCATATTTGAATGACACCTGCTCGAAGCTGTTTCACTCATTCACACTGTATAAGAATTCAATTTCACAGCGGAGATTGAGTCTCTCGGGCAAGTCGGTGTCCTGCATCTCTTTGCGTTAACATGCCGAGAAGTGATTCCTACGCCGGAGAAGAAAGGGTAAATTCATTTGGGTCATGAAATGCAATCCAGGTTATTGTATCAGCCACTGAGCTTCCACAAGTATCCCGTAAAAGACTTTTAAACACTCACAGGGGAAATAATGTTGCGAGATCTAACTGCTGAGCCAAAAGCAATTGTGAAATATTCAAATCTGAAAAAAAAACATGATTACCTTTGTTGACTTGAATATATTGATATTAGAACGGCTTGTGTATCCTTGAAGACTGCTATGTCAGTGCTCCCTGAAAAGGATTTCAAAAGGCGCTGAATTGGTACCAAAGGTGTCATAATAACCCGATCTGAGAGTGAAAACTTAAGATGGAAACTGGAATGTCATCGAAAAAAAAGAAAAAAAAAAAACTCCCAAGGACGGCACAACACTTTTTCGCGAACAGCAAAGCGAATCCCAATGTCACGGCTCCACGTTTCCATTCACGGCCACATGTGACACAAGTGTGTGCGAGTACAGAGACGTGGCAGTCCGTCTGACCTTTAAGTAATTTATCTAAGGAGACAAAAGTGTGGAAAACAATGCAAAAGAGAGAGAGGTGTAAGGAGGAAGAAGAAGAAGCAAGATCAAATTCTTTAAAATGAATAGACGATGACAGTCCCCTTCCTCAAAACACAGTTAAATCTGCGTGTCTGAATTTCTTGCTCCATCAATCAGAAACAAAAGCCCAAGTCTGTGCAGACAGATTTAACCGCTGGTGCTTTTCAGTTTTGCCCTTTATGTCCATTTCTCACCAAACAAAGAGGCATCAGGGTATCATCAAGATTCGCGTTTGTGTGTTTTTCACGGCCATCAAATAACAAAGACGACGTGTCTGCATCCCTTCGTGCCTATCATTGTGTCGCCAACAAGTTAATCCCTTTGCCTGCTTGGCTGTAAAAGCCGAGATGTTTTATGCACACTGCGAATTCATGCCCAAGCAGACAGTGAATGCACGTAACTGACATATTACTGACTCAGTCTTTAGCAGTCTCCTAATATTATGAGTACATACGGGTCTCATTCTTTTTGCAACAAATAAGTCGCTACATGGTTCTGTTTTCTTGAGATCAGAACAGACTCACCTCCTTGAAGTGAGTAGGGATGATTCAGCAGCCAAAATGCTTTTCAGTCATTAGCCTCAAATAATGTAGCATAGCCACTGGTGCTTGAACTAAAAAGCTGCGATCAAAGAGAAACTCTGAACAGATCAGCTGATGCTGCTGATGAGGGACTGATGTCCTTGTGCATGCTCGCGTCCTCAGACGAAGGTGTAGGAGCACCGATTTTAATAGTATGTCTATATAGGGACGATATTTGAGCGTTCATTTTTAAAGGATGGCTGATCATAAGCAGTAACCCATCACTGGACTGTGACCGACACATGAGGCGCAGTCTGATTGGACTGCAAGGACACAGCCGCCGCTGTATGTGAGGGAGCCTCTGTGCAGGTACAGTACAGCTTATTATCAGTCAGTCCAATCAGGGAAGCCTCTCACTGATAAGATTATCACGGACTAATTAGGCACTTACCCCATTATTAGTCACTATAGGGATGGTACAAAAATTATTAGGGGGGATGAGAAAAAAAAAAGCAAAGCTCTTCCTTTTAGTATAAATTATTTTGGGAGAGCAGGAGGGGGCTTTTAACTCATTCTTATTGCAGATTCATGTTCTAATTCATTCTTTCCTTGTGAGATTCTTTTAAAGAAAGTCAAATAGTTTCATCAAACGAATGCTTTTCATGTGGGCCAAGGGTCATAGAGGTGCATTTGGCCACATGCAGACACAATTAGTGCTCATTAGAGATGTGCCATTATCTCTCAAAAGAGCACGTCACTCTTCGCAGCGGCTACGATTCTCCATTAACACAGAAAGCAGAGCCGCGGCAAGGCAAGATGTGTAATGTGAGGGCAGCTTGTGACGCAAGACGAACTTCACATATTTTTCTGGTAATAGGTAAAGTTAGATGAAACATGTTAAACTTGTCTGAGTAGCCAGAGCTTACCCTCGCTGTCTCGCTCAACTTTAACCAACAGTAAATTGACTTGTGTTATAATGTTGCAGTCCATGTAAGGCCGTAGCCTCGGCTAATACAATTTATTTTATATCATTCGGGATCCCCTTCAGCAGCTTTAGAGGCAGTGCCTGTGCCCATTTCATTCAAATGTTCAAATGTAAATGGGGCAAACCATTTTGCTGGGTGCGCCTACTTTTGACAATGGCTAATTCCACTTCTAATGAGCAATTTGGCTATGTGAAAATGATTGTCCCATTAACGTGATAAGGTTTAAATGAGGACACAGCATCTGGAATCTTATATGCACTAATGGTGAAACTAATTGCATCAGTTCAGTTTGGTTACATTATTTTCCGTTGTCAAGCAGCGGGCCCAGTGAAAATATTAATAATGCTTCAGAGTGCCTCGTCATTAAATAAACATGCAGTTCTGCCCCTCTTCACCAAACTAGTCATTTTCACTCCCTTAACCATTCCCATCGGTGGGTTTTAAGTTAGATTTATGATACCCAGTTGTCGACATATAAAACTTGCACAAGGCACATTTCGTGATTGACATTTGTGATAAGAAAACTCCTCAAGTGAACATGTGATACATATATTGCTTATTCACTCTCATCACACCCATGAAAATCCTATTTACCCCGACTTGACAGCTCCAAGGACCGTCACAGAGAACGATGGCAGCTGTTTATGCCTGCAGAGGATAAAGGTGATTTGCAAAAAAAAAAAAAAAAAAAAAAAAACCCAAACAGATGCACCTCCTAAGTGCTAAAAAGGGGAGCGGTAATGAAAGCTCGTGTTCATTTAGGCCTCCTGTCCTTTTCCAGCCGAGGCAAAGACAGGACAGCTTCATCAGGTTTTTTTTTATCTCCCTCTCTCTCTCTCTCTCTTTTTTTTTTTTTTTTTTCCTCACGTCCAGGAGCAGGATGTGTGTGCCAACGCTGTGATGGCCGGCAGGTTTATCTAAGCTGACAGAGATGAATCTCCCAGCAGAGGGCCGGGCCTGTTCAGCTGTCCTGCTGAGGGGAGCCCACACCAGGCCTGACATTAAATTATTTCAGGAGGTAATTAGTCTTCTGTTTTTCACCAAGATGCCAAACGCTCTCCATCTCGCGCTCCCGTGCTCGCACCTGTGTCGCCCGTGTCAGACAGGCCTTCGGGTACCGAAGGAGGAAGGAGAGATGAAACAAGAGAAATAGACGGAGAACAGAAAACACTCAACTTTTCTTGTAAGTACAAAACGTCATAGAACGAGGAAGAAGAAAAAAAGGAGCCTTTTTAGACAAGACTGAGTATCTGAAGGAGCACTTTCCAGGTGTTGATCTTAACAAAAAAGTATCACTGCATATAAAGTGCTGAAAGAACAACGGTTATTATTCAGAATAAAAGAATCCCATCACTCATATTCCTCCCCAGTTAAATTCTCAGTTCCTAATTTGGGCTAATCATGCTAAATTGAATACTGCACCGTCTGACTTGATGAAAACAGACATGACTACCTTCGGTGACTCAATCGGCAGAGAGAGCTGCTAAAGATATGATCTCAGCTCGGCGGAGGTGTTAGGCTTTGTTTTGTTTTCTCTTTCCTCTCTCTCTCTTCCTGTTGCACCATCCCCAAACTTTTTTTTTCTTTTCTTTTCTTTTTTTTTTTTTTTTTTACCGAGCATCTGAGGTAAAATTAATGTTGATGCCCTATCAAGGAAAATATGATTTGGCTGTCACATTATGAATATTGTTGCCTTTATGGACTATATTATGCAAAGTCATGCAAATTAGATACGCAGCTATCAGAGAAAACAACCCTTAATTTTGTCCTTCTGCTTTTCTTGTGTTTGGCGTGTAATGTGGTTATGTGTGCTGCCAGCAAATGAAAAGTCACTTTCATGGTGTATTATTTTCTCATGTCGCCTGCTGATCAAGTGGTGCATCCATTACCGCCACTTCATCCCAAGACAAACAAACAGAAAGCCTTTTCATACATAAACTTTCTGCCGTAGTGCCTGCGACACAGGCATTTTGAGAACTGTGGCAACTTTCCCTAAAACACATAGCCCTGAACCGTAACTGCACTGTTTTTGTTTGTTTGGAAATGAAGTCGTCAGAGTAAAGAACGCCTTTAAAATAATCCCGTCTCTCTCTCCCTCCGTCCTCCTCGCCGGTGAAAACACGTAGCACGACACAGTAGTTTACAGTTACTTAGATCGGCCTGTGGCTCCGTTCTCTCATTCAGTGGGTCATTTGAGGGGTAAAGAGTAATTTACCATGAAAATCCAATTGCTTTAATCTAATTTCCTTTGATATGATTCACAATAGGCTTACAGCCACAAAGCGTTTACCTAGCTGAAACAGCGGAGGTGCCCCGGGGGGACAATTATAGTCAAGCTACAGGTACCTGACTCACGATACATTAAATAACCACGTTCTCCTGCCACTGGATTTGCGCTGGAACGCAGAAGATCAAAAGGAGTGGGAAAACGCAGAGATGCAGAAGGTGAAGTTAAAAATTCTGGTTTCGTTTAAAGTGTTTGGCTTCAGTATGGGAGCGTAACTGAGAGCCTGACCACTTCACAAACAAAAGGCTTTTGTTCATATACTTGCGGGTCATTAGGCAGCCATTATAATGCAGATCTTTCTGTTTGTGCTATCGCTGGCAATTCATATACATCTTAGGGAAAAATAGGAAGGTTTTATTGGCACTCCCACAGTAAATGAATGCAACAAATATTTAATAATCATTTGTAATGCACAAGTATAGACATGAAAACACTTTGGAGCTGCAATTACTTTTTATTTCCTGAGCAGGATAACGACTTTGTGACTGGCTCTGGATGGAGCACCAAAATTCTCAATAACCCCTGCTGCTCCAAAAATTACAGAGGACACACTCATTAATCTGTTCGGCCGGGAAACGGCACATATGGTAATACACTGAAGCATTTACTGTGCCATTTCTGCACGGCACAATAGATGCATTTTTGGTCTTTTCTTTTCATTTCTTGACCAGAGGTGGAGGTGTAGTGGAGTTGCATCAGCAGCAAAGCTGTGGAAGGGTGTGATTTTAATAGAAATACAGTATTATCAATAGGTCTGGTGGAAGCCGGTGGTAACCGTGGCCAATCAGCTCCTCTCATCCCTGTTACAAGCAGTTTGCTCTCTGTCTGGTAAACAAACCATGACATTCATTTCATTTTCGGAAAGGAGATTCTGAACTCCTCCAGGACAAAAACAATATTCTTGGTTGGGAGAGTCGCGCTGCATCATTATTTGGCGTCATAAATATGCCACCAAGGGTAGATGGCGCCACTTCCAAGATTTATTTCATGTTTGTTGAGATATTGAAGACCCACTCGCTGTGTTTTCTGTTTTTGTTCCAGTTCATTTTGTTGGCTGTCGCAGTCTGTCACACATCGGAGATGCAAAGGGATGCGTAATCAAATGTGTTCACAAAAGCCGCTGTCGTTGCCACAACAAGAAAGGAACTCTGTTTTATTGACATAATTGTATAAAACCGATAATAACTGACACAGTAACTCACTGCAAGTCATGGGCATTTATTTTGCACATATTTTGGATGTCCTGAGAAAACTGAGAATTCAACTGGCTGCAAGATATCCTGTTGAAAATTACTTGTTTCCCGTCCTGCTTAATTTACAGCCTGCGAGATAAAGCCAATCTGAACGTTTTGCAATCAGTGTTTGCCACAAACAGCCAATTCATCAACAGTAAAGACTTTCTCCTGTAGCCAGGTAACAACGCCGCCCAGCTACAGTATGTATGGGTGCAGGTGAGAGAAAAATCTGCCTGAAAACAATCATTTTATGGAGCAGAAAGACTGCGTGCTCATTTCAGTGCCTGCACAGAAATGAGGCCATAATCGGGCTCGTTTTCGATGGTGCAGATCTTTCTCGCTCCTGGTGGAGCCGAGCCAGAGCAGGAGGCATGCAGGGACCATGTGACCTACATGTGAAGTCCACGTGACCTCAGGCCTCCAGAGGAGCGTGTCATGCGAGGGGTCTCCTCCCTGTGGTTTGAGGGCTGTCCGTGTGACGCGTGATGTCACACGTCAAACTGATTGCACATCGGATGCGTGAAAAACTGCAGGAAGAGTACGAAAATGGCAAAGGTGCATCGTGCTCTCCCCTGCAGCCCTGACACTAGCACTTTGGGCTTGTCCTACCGCTGAACCAAACCATTTCAGACAAACAGACGGGGGGCGTATCGATCGTACATTCGGGCTGCTTCGGTGTCCTGTTGCTGACAGAATCCAGACAGAAGGATTTAGAGGAGCCTGCGTGTTTCAAATGTGTTTGCATGGTAAATCACAGCAGGCCACCTGCTTTAGTGTCCTTTACTTATTTTATTTCACAGGTCTGTGAGCCACTTCACAGCGAGGCCAACTTCCCTCCGAAGCCATTCAGCATGGATGACCTGCACTGACTGAGAGGGGTGCACACATTTAGGCGCACGCGCATTTTCCCAGCGGTTTATCATTTCTCAATGTCATTTTTAATGAATTTGAGACCACATCAAGTCATATCCGTCTCAAATCATAAACCTCCGTAATAAGTTGGAATAGATCGTTCATGGTAGTAGGGGTTTGCTCTGCCTGTTACCAGCTCTGTAATTGTAATATATTGGACAATCCATCTGAATTATATGCTTCAGCCCCTGCCCAGAAACAGCTGCATATTTTTTGCCCTTTTGTGAAGCATGGTAAATATATCCAGGTACAGTCCAAAAAGTCTGAAGCCGTCTGCTAAAAACACTTTAAACTGTTGTGTTGTTCAAACATGATCACTGATGAATGCCTACACTGACATGTTTATTTAATATAATAGCCTATTTTGAAGGTGAAAGCAAAAAGCAACAACGGGAGAAGCACGATTACAATGAATAACAACTCTATTATGTCCCTTGTCCTCTATCTCCCATTTTCCTTCTCTCTCTCTAATCTCATTTCACCGGGGAGCACGGCGAGGAGGAAGGAAGTTTTCCTGTGGTATCACACGAGAGACTACTCTTCCACAGGAGGAAAAATGAAGCGAATAAATAAAGAGAAAATCGAATTCCTTCAGCCGTTGCAGGAGTGCCAGCCAATGAATCAGCAGAATAAATTCTCTCCAGAGATAAACAAACATGATATTTCAGCTGGGAGCTACAGGACAGAGGGACCGCTGTCGCTCTCGTAAAGTTCAGAGCGCTCCGGACCGTAAAAAGGAGCCGCCTTCTCAATCAGGATCGCCTCTGGCAGGGAGGCCTTTACAGCTGGAGCTATGTGATGAAAACACACAGGAAAGCTCACACACACATGCCCTCGAGCGGGGCTTTAACACCACAGATATATGGCCTCATATAGGAAGCCATTAAAGTGGGATTTTTGAAGCACAAGTGTCTCCCAACACACTGTCAACACACTAAGTGCTCACGGGCTTGATTTACACGGCTTTGTGCCGCACTGTACCTCCGCGCTGTAATAATAAAACATGGGGTTGCATCCTCATTGGAGGGACATGCAAAAAAAACAAAACAAACAAACCTTGAGCCGTGACCCTTTCGCTCGCTTAATTTCTGATACTTGTTATTTCCGAGCCCCCCCCGTGCTGCGTTCAAGAACATATAAGCTCGGTTCCCTCGCGCTGATGAGACCCATACGTCGGCGTGAATAGAGAGACGTTTGCCGTCTCCGTGCTGTGGCCGAGGGATGATAACAAGACAACAGTGACAGTCAGAGTCAACATTTATGCTGTTGACTTTAAAGGTCAAAGTCTTGTGCATGTTCCCTCGCCTTTTTCACACCTCCGGGCGGAAGCACAAGCTGCAGATGTGAGAGAGCCACTCATGTGAAGTGAGACTTGAAAAGAGAAAGCTGGAGGCTGTGTGGAAGAAGCATTTGAGGACTCTCCGGGGGAAAACAAACACGTCTATTTATGTGTCTTGCTAATTCAAAAGACATCTAAAAGGGTTTAAAAATTCAATTTGGACTGGTGTGCAAGCCTCGGAAAAAGACGGAAAATTCAACATAGCATATGGCACAGCTGGATTGTTTTTTTTGTTTTTTTTCTTTTCAAGAACGGATGGATCATTGTATTTGTTTAGCAAAAGACGTCTGAGTCAAACTTCTTGGCTGAGGTTTTGTCTCTTTCTAATTCATTGGAGTGTCTCCAAATACACACCGTACACTCGCCTTGACAGGTTAAATGGTTGCCGTAACATGGACACATTACTTTGGCACGGAGAGAGTATTTTGGAAGAACAGCATGGCGAACTGCAGAGCTGCTAGTCACGTCTTGCTTCAAGGAAACAACACATAATTGGTCTCGGCACTTGTACTGTTAGTGCTGTATAACACTTGTATGGGGATGTCAGCTATATTTTGCGATAAATTAATTCCTGTGGAAATAAAAAGGGCAGACCGTGCAGTTAGATTTCTCTCTCTTTTTTTTAATGCAATTACAATCATGACATTTCTTTAAGCGTGTCGCAGCAGGATGGGCGTTTAAACAGGTTCTTATGCTCTGATGTTGTTGGCTGTCATGTCTCGCGACTGTTTCTCCCTCACACTCTCAAGTATTTAAGGCCCAGAAACATGTAGGCTCCGTCCCGCCTGAGCATCTCACTCAGAATCGATAAGAGCCATCGACATTGTGAATGACTGAGCTATCATCCTTCACTATTTATAGCGTGTGATGCTCCGTGAACCGTGAAATTAATAAATAGCATGCTCGGTAATTGCCTGGAAACCAAGCGCTGTGGCAAAGTGAGGTATAAAATCTGTGGCATCAGATGGGGCTTCTAATAAGTTGTCACATTATTGTCAATGACCTTCAAGCAATTAAAACAGCAGAGGAGTAAAAGAGAGGCACAGAGAAGGGGGGGTGGGGAGGGTGAGGGCTGTAGTGGGTGAGGGGTGGGGAGAATAAGGAGGAGGGGTTAAGAGCGGTTGAATTGATGGGAGTACAGGACGACTCTATTAGGATAGGAGGATCTTCATTAAAAGGTACTGACTGAGAGAGGGGGACCGCTCCCGAGAGCAGCAGGTTTGCGAACAGCGCGGCTTAAGCAATCTTTCGCTTAATCTGATGCCGCTGACACTGAGGGGCCTTACAAAATCAAATGCTGCTCTATTCAGTCAAACGTCAGGGGGTTAGGGGGGAAGCAGTTTGCTCGACGAGCTCGACGAGCACGGCTGGTGGTTCAAGGTACTTTTTTTTAAACATATATATTAACGGTGCTTTAGTGGAGCTGCAAAAAAAAAAAAAAAAAGAAAACTGTACCGGCGCACATAAAAGGGAGGATTTCACACAGCAGACAATCCAGCTACCAACACTTGGCTGATTTTACAAGCGCATATTATCAGCAAGCCGACAGCATTTCAGCGCAAAGAAGTAGCCTAATAAAACATAAAACGCATATACTGTGTGTTCACACTGCACTAACAATGAGGTCACACCCGTCTCCAAATGTGATTTGGGTGATCGGATTTTCACTGCGTTCTGGATGTGTATACACACTTTTTTTTTTGCCGTCTGGCTGTTATTAGATGACTTTAAATGTTTTTTAATGCCTGAGTGTCTGAGGAAGGGTCACAGTGACACGGGCGCAGCAACACTGTAAACCAACAGCCGCGCACTGTTTTTTGTGGATCAACTGTTCCAGCTCATCACACTTACCGGGCTGCTCATTAGTACATCATGTTAAGCCTGGCTTTAAACTTCCAACACCCCATAATGCCAACAGCTTTTGGGATGTAATCCACCAAAACAGTAATAGTGACCATCACGGCATAGCAATCAACAGTTTGGAAGCAAATTAGGCAACGAACGACATGATGGGCCGCAGTTTGAGGGCTGTTATGTAAGACAGACAAGAACATATTTGTGAAGTCAGTAAAAAAGCTGCGGACTTTCCAAAAGCCGTTCTTTGTCATGAGTAGCTAGTTTTTATGGTTCTGAAGTGGAGGTTTCCACAAACGCCACCTCTGTCTGAGAGGAATGCTGCTGAACTCATTCTTTAGATGGAGCAGAATTCACAAAAGAATTCAAGGGTACAAAAATACGTTCTTTTCACACCCCAATACATGTATGTCAGGCCTTCAGCTTGGTCAAAGGAACTTTGATTTAGCTGATTTATCTGTCCTTGTAATACTGAGATATCAATAAAAAACGGAGGCAGAGGCAAGAAAGTCTGTTTTAACTTGTGGTATGTGACTATAAACTGTACATACATTTTTATTTGTCTACTTAAACCTATATTTACTGTTTTTTTCCCAAAAGAATGAGCTGAAAGACAGTTAAAAACTTACATTCAAGCATTCATGATATCCACTGTTTCTATCCATATAGTGAGTAGGGCAACTTTAAGATAGTATTTCAAATTTTAATATTGTTGTTATTTATAAGTCAGTAAACTAACAATCATTTAGACACATTGTGGTATTTTTTTTTCTTTACCCACAATAGTAGACGGACAAATTTATCTACCCGAGGAGGAGAACAGAGAGCTCGAGTTCACTGCTGGAGCACATCCTTCTGTCTGGAATGAACAAGCAACCTCTCACTCATTAATTAGTCAACCTCTCTACCTGTGGGCCAGCCTGCCATCCTCCACTGTGACTGATGGAACAAGAACAAAGGAAAGGGACAATGATTACTGATGAGACTTATAAATACATTTCAATTAATAAAGCCTCCCATTGGTAATTGTCGTACAGGTTTTGCAGGTGGCGAAGGTGCGTTACTGGCGAATACTGGGATTTCTGCGCGACACGACGAGCAACAACAGCAGTCTCCAGTGCTATTCTAGGTGAATGAGCAGGGAGAAATAGAGAAACTGAGGGCAGAAGAGGCAGAAACAAAGTGAGCGAGGGCGGGCGGAGAGAGAAAGGAGGACGAGGGTGGATATCGCCCAGTGCTCTTTAATAACCAGGGCAGCGGAGGTTCAGGAGGCAGACATGAGCAACCCAGCGGACACTACAGAAAGGGCAATGGGGTCACGCGGCACGGAGGGGGAAGACATACAGCATCGCACCCACAGGAGATTGATGCGTTTCCCAGCAATCTACAAGCCCATAAAAAAAGGGCACGGTCTGTGGGCAAGCTTAAAAACCAACCAGGGAATTGGTGGACAAAAGTTCATCCGGCACTGTCATAACACTGCAGCATGACAACATAACCTAACAACATCAAGAGCTTCACAGGTAGGGCTGCTTTTTTTTTTTTTTTTTTTTCTACGACAGCTAAAATGCTTACTTGATTTCGGGCGTGTGCGCATGTGCATTTGCAACACAAACTCACTCGCACCGACAAAATGTCACACTTTCTTTCACCTTGATGTTCTCTGTAGCTGTCACGTCATGGCATGTTGTCAAAAGAAAAAAAAATCCTTTACACATGGTGTCCTTGAGTGTGGGCTCGAAGAGATAAAGCCTGTGGCTCAGTCCCCTAGTTTGTCGATCGGCTTCAAGTACTTCAGGTAAAAGCTCTTACAGTGGCGCCTGTTTTTATTTCACACGTCAGTGTTGGGTTAATTTTACAGATGCATATTATTGGGAAGAGTAATCAGAACAGCTAATTACATCTGATGAGCTGATCACATATTGTTGAATAAAAGCGGAACCTGCAAAGTAGTCAAAATAAAGAGACTAAAGAGAATAAAGAAAAAAAAAAAAACGAAATTTGCCCTTGAAATGCACAAGAGTAGCAATATAAAGCAGCAACGAAAGTGAAATACTCAAGTACAACTGTCTCAAAAATGTATCAGCACTAGAGGAAATTCAATTAGTTCCACAAGTGCCGAACTAAAAGACCGGACTGCTCATGAGGATGGGTAGGAGCAGCACATTTTGGTAAGAAATATAAAATGTATTACATAACATCACTTTTTTTTTTTTTGTACATAACAACCAAAGATGCCATAAAACATGGTCAGCACTGGAAACCTTTGTAACCACAGTGAATGTAAACTGACCGCAGCTCCACTTTTCCAAGAAGCAAAGAACGAACTTGTTACAGCCACATTTCAAGACTACAGAGGGAAGGTGTTTCGCACTCAAAAGACTTCATCTTCAAAGGGCTCCTGCCGACTCTCTGACACCTACCTGTGTGTAGAATGTTGCAGAAGCCGAGGTAATTTTCAGTATTTCAAAGCCGCATTTATGATGACACCCCGAGTACATGCTATAACCTCCCCAAGGACACCGCATTTGCATACGGGTCCGACAGGAACACACCGCGGTGCGAGCTTTGTTATAACTCAAGCGGCGTAAAATGCCTCTATGGGATTTTAAGGGCCAAAGTATCTCCCACCAGGTCTCTGTGTCTTCCTCTTCACAAAGCCGCTGTATTGTCTTGCATAGGAAGATCAAAGCGCATTTTGAACTGTGGCGCCTTGTTTCAGAGCACTGAGGATGGTTGCATGAGCATCTTCAAAGGAGGACAAGTTTTATTAATCACTGCAGCGTCTGTGTCAACACTGCAAGGAAGTGAAAGGGATACGTTTAAAGCGTAGTACTGATGACTGAAACGTAGGCTTTTCCGGCTTTGATTATGCAATGTTTACAGGAAAAGATGTAAATCTTGAAAAAAAAAAAAGGTTATGAGCACAAAATGTTTGAAGTGAATTAAAAGTCATTCTGTTGTATTTTATTTCCTGATAAATAAGAAGTGAGGCAACATTTGGCATCAGCTCCGCTCATTGTGAAGAGGTTTTATTCTTCGGGAAAGCATTGATCATCATGCGCCTGCACCTGCCTCCACTCAAAAAGAGTGCATCTTGAACCCATTTCGTGCCGCCGTGTTATTCCCATGATGCCTTTTTCATGCTCCAACCGCTGTGACAACCTGGCAGGAGCTGAGGGGGGATTTTTTGATTCAACACTGCCTCTAGTGGGCCGAGTCTGCACACCCGGAGACGCCATAAACACCTGCAGTACAGTCCAGAGCAGATGCTGCAGTGAAATAGAA
>JBAJHX010000053.1:18499612-18511861 GCA_037176925.1 Amniataba percoides | reverse complement strand
AAAAAAAAAAGAGAAAAAGTTCATTATACCTATATCTCCTGAACGCTCGTGGATGCCCATATTGAGCTGCTCTCATACAGGAGAGTTCAACTCTTATCCAGGTAATGTGGTTAATCAATTAGAAGTCCTCGTCCCTTGAGGGTATTCACATTAACTTGAGTATAGGTTTTCGCTTAGAGTGGATCAGTGATCTCTGCAGTGGCTTCCCCCTCCAGACTTCTTTCATTATCTAAAATGAGAGCATATTGGGGTGGGGGGCTGGGGGTGGGACGGCGGGCGGCACCAAGGTGGAGCATGTTAGCGGTGTGGTGGGGGAGATTTGCGAGAGCGGGTCACATTCACGTCTCCTGCCACACCTCAGCGCCGAGGTCTCGGTGTATCCATCAAATGATATTATCCATCACCGTCAGCTCTTGGCTGATAAAGAGAAATGACATGAGCTGCATTTGGAGAGTATAAAAAAAAGAAAAAAAAGAAGTGACTCAGACAACTATGGCGTTCACTCAGTGTCAAAAGAAAAATCAAATCATCGCCGCTCCCCGATCCTCCCCCACTGCAGTCTTGGTGTCGAGGAATCTATTCAGAACCTCACATAATTCCCTGCATTCAGTCTCATCCATACAAATCTGTTCATTCTCTCGAGCACAATATTCTATTCAGTGTTTTCTCTGTTAAGTCTCTGTGCCTGGTCTCGCTCTCTGTCTCTGGTCTGTTGCAGTCATCCTTTACAGGACACTCCTCCTGTTCACTGCCAGACAGATTTGCCTTTGGTTCAATTCTCAATTTCCACAACAACAACTGATAAAAAAAAGAGGTTTTAATAAATAAGGAACAACAAAGACAAAATAGACAGGTTCAAGGAAGAAAAGACTTCATCAATCATGTCTCAATTATGACAGGGTTGGAAAGGCACTGGTCTTATCAAGTGGACGGAGTGGAAGAGTAGTGAAGATACCGCTGACAGCAGGTGAAGGAAAAAAACACTGTCAAACTTTATAATGTGATTCAAAATAACAAACACAACGCTCAAAAATGTTGCACTTTCTCTCATTTATGTTTTTTTCTATATGTCTGTACAAGCTGTGTGTCTCAGTCTGCACCTCTGGGCAGAAGTGTGTGATAATGAAAGGATGCCTCCATCTGGAGAGGTTTTGTAATGAAGTTGATTGTTTTTTTGTTTTTTTTTCATAAAACACATCTGCAGGGCTGTGCTGTTCAAAATGTTCACATGATGTCTATTGTGTTTGCCTTTGAATTAAATAATATAGTAAGAAGGTGGTTGAACTACTTTATATTACATATTACGACACTACTCGGACGGTACCTTGACCATTTTCTCATTTAGAGCTCATTTTGTCTGAGTCGATTTGTCATTCTATCACTCCAGTTCTTCTTTTAAACAGTCTGATCCACAAATGGCACAAAAACTAATTTCTCATCATCAGTGATCTCAGTAATATCCTCTAAATCCCTCAATATATTATGCTCATATAATAAGAATCCAGTAAATGTGTAGCTGTAACAATGAATTTTGTACACTCTGACACAAGATCACTTTTAAAAATAAATATAATGAGGAGTAGTAAATGAGCGCTTGACTGAATGAGATTAATGAATAAGACAGATTGTGAAGGTCGCTTGAGACCTGAGATATGCATCTCAGGGTTACCATGCACTCTGTCATGAAGATAAAGTTTATTTTAGACGTAAGTAGTCTAGGAGTAGTATGAAAACAAATCTGAATCATTGGATAATACACCCAATTATAATTCTTCTTTGTTAGAGCATATATTGCTGTTTCCTGCTGAAACAACTCAAGTCCCTTATTTGGAAACATGGGAACAGCTCGCTTTGCACAGTCCACAGGTTGCATAAAAACATCAATCCATCATTTTATCAGAAGTTTTGGACTGGACCATTTCTTCATGCCAATTTAAATTGCTGGCGGTAGTCTCATACTCACACATGGCTAAAAAAACAAATACAAATAGTTCTCAAAATGTAAAATGTTTCATTTAAAGGATAGTTTGACATGACTTTGGTTTCGGTGCAAATTATAAAAACAAGACATAATGTGCTAATCGATGAGCTGTATAGGTGCTAGTAGAGTTTTTTTTCCCTACTTTTATCTTGCCTTTGGACAGATCAGGTATATATATATATATATATATATATATATATATATATATATATATATTCAATCTTCTTTGCAATTAAGTGAATTAGTATATTTTCCAAAACTTCTTTCAAAATCTAGTCTGAATGACATCATTGTAGATTTGTAGAGTTTCCGAGGCTCAGTCACGTGTGATGTTGGGCAAAACACCTATAACCCTCCATCGACTCGAGGTAGCTGGTGGTGCGTCGGATCCAGAGTATTTGTAAAAGAGATGAAACAGCAGAGAACAAAAAAAAAGTGCCCTACTGTTCACTTCCTTGCCTCCCCGCTGCCTGAATCTCATCTGTCCTCCAGCCTCCATCCTCCGATCCCCTTTCCATCACCGGCTCTCTGTACCAGTCTGTTCCCCTTCCAACACTCCATCACAGCAGCATGGAGCCCTGGAGATGTCTCCCTGCTAAGGAGTGATGTAGTGGGCTACGTTAACAGACCCTCTCGGCCACTATTATTAACCAGGCCCAGCCCTCATTTCTCAGGGCCTACAGAAACACACACACACACACACAGGAGCACAAACACACAAAGTCCAGAAAGAGACACGCACCCACCAAGCACACACACAGGCACTTCATTCAATCCTTCACCGGAGATAAGCAGACATTGCATGTTTTCTTTTGTTGGAATTAATGTCGCAACAACTGCATTTGATTTAGCTTTAATTTGGTAGTTGAATTAATGAATTAGCAGCGGTGCATTACAGTGATGACAAGACTATTTTTCCTCAGTCCCACAACTCCAGTGGCCAATGATAAAAGCAGTATTATTACCACAGTATGCAATATTCAAACAAGAGATTTGTCATCTAATGAAGAGAATTACATTTCAGACTGCATGTATAATTCATCGCCATCAACCTTAATCCAGTACTCAGTGCTGCAGACACAGACTGCAAATGAAGAGCAGAAACACACAAGTGCTTTATCTGAATCAATAAACCACTATAGATTAAAATTCAAATACATCAGATGGATTTTGGGGCAGTTGTGAGGACAAATATGATGCTGGGAGTATCTTACTTGTGCGCGTATGTATGTGTGTGTGTGTGTGTCCACGTACCAACGCAGTTCAGTTTTTCTTACTCGTCTTCCTGCGGTGCATGACAGGAATGAGTTTTATTTTCTGTTGATGTTTTACAGGGTGTGTTTTCTTGCTTGACTGGACTGGTATTCCTTCATTAGTCCGTCCCTATCAGCAGAACTGCCATTCCTGCATGTGAGCGAAAAAGTGTTCGCCTTCCAGTGGTGTGTATCGAATTCTTTTACCCCCCTAGTACAGCTAGTGCTGCTAGCTAGGAAACAGAGTAAATATAACTGCTCCCTCTCTAGCCCACCAAGGCATTGATTTATACATAGCCTTCTGCAGCTGGGAGCTACAAATCTGAGGGGAAGTCAGCTTATTCATAGAACAAAAATATAGTTGTTTCGTACACACACCTCAGAGGATTTGATTCAGTATAGATGAGGCCTGTCAGAGCAGTGTGCAGCGGTGGGTGCCAACTAGACACAAATGTACTGTAAGTCTGCAAAACAATGCCGGTTGATGACATTCTCCAAGTGTGTGTGTGTGTGTGTGTGTGTGTGTGAGTCTGTACCGTACCGCCTTTAGAGTTTTGCCAGGGCTCTGCACAGTTGTCTACATTTGCCTTCTTAAAAATGCTGATTCCCCATAAAGGCAATACGGTTGTCTGTAATGCTGCACGCAGCGGGAAACCCACCTCCTCACTCAGTGAGCAATTAAGAAAAGAGAGGGAGAGGGGAGGAGAGGGGTGACTGCACCTCTCACCTCTGTAACATTTAAATAACGCGGGAGGCAACAACAAGCGGGTGTTTGCAAAAGGAAGAGAGTAAACACAGAGGGACAGATGGGAGAAAAAGAGAAAACCAGCAGATGGGAAAGATTGAAACAGACAGAGATTGGAGGGGGGGAGAGAAAGAAAAGAAGACAGGAAAAGTATAAAAGACCCAGGTCGGGAGTGCGTTCCTCTGTTGTGAGAGGAACCTTGTTGAGAGAGCCAGTGGCTGTGGTGTCTGGCACAGCATCAGTCCATGTGATCAGACAACAGGCGTCTGGCTCATCACCCAGTCACTTTGTTCCCCCTCTGACAGCCTCGAGGCCCGACTGCCTGACTGACTGTTGGTGGGAAAGAGAGACGGAGAGAGAAAGAGAGGACACCCACCGCCTCTGTTCATTGTCAGCGGAGAGGAAATTAGCAATGTGAGGCAATTAAAACCACTGCGAAACACCGTCTAAAATTAGCTTTCCCAGGGGTCAGTGAGGCAAGAGTCGATAGTTCAAAGGATGAGTTCTCTCTCCTAGAGTTCCCTCTCTCTGTCTGTTACACATGTACACAAAAGCATATAGACACGCACGTACGCGCACACGCACACACACACACATCAGTAAGATATATAATGGCTGTCCTGTCCACTGCCCTGCAGGCCATGATCCCATTGCCCAGATAGAATTCCTAATTGATGTGACAAAGTGCCCGAGAGTGTCCCGTTTCTCCGGAGTGGTTTTCTAAAACGCCGCCCCGACCTCTTTCTCCCCTCTCTCTGTCCTTTTGTGTGCTATTCCTTTCACGACCAAGTGCGGTTTAAATGGGGTAAAAAAAAAAAAAGAAAAAAATCTTGACATCCGACGGTCGGATATTGTTATGATCGGCGAATATTGACCGTGGCCACGCGGCGGGCAGGAAGGGGAGGACAAATCAAACATCAAAAAGCTCGGCCATAAAGCGATGGTCTTTGCAGAAATGAAAAGCATGGCAGTGCGTCAGCTTTCATCTTGTAAGATAATAGCCCAGTCATCGCTGTTAAGAAGACATGGCTTTAGAGTGCAAAAGGAGATGGGTTTGCCTGTGGAAGCTTTTAGGAGCTGTCACTCCGAGAAACATGACAGCGTCGCTAAAAATAATGCCTGCTTATAAACTCAATGTCAGGGTCTCGAGGCGTGTTAGGTGTCTACTTAAGAGATCGCAGTCTCGAAAAACAACATTCGAGCACGCCCGTGCACGCGCACACGCCCAAACACTATCAATCTCGGTGTTACATTTCGCTGTCAGCGGGCAGCAAACGCAGAATGACACGAGCCGACCCATTCTTTGTTTTCTTGTATCTAGATGGATGTTCTTGTTGTGTTTTGTTTCCCATTAATTAAGTGTGGGGGTGTTGGTGTCAGTCACTATTAATTTGGAAGTGTTGATGCGCCCGGCTTTGTTTGTCAGTCTTCCTTTATTACACCACACCATTGTCACTGAAAATCATGATTAATTTGTTGAATTTAATGATGTATAATTTGGCAACTCCGTGATTTTTTAAATAGCTGTCAACTTGACAGTGTTGGGAAGACGTATTTGGAGGCGGGCTTTAGAAGGAGGCTGAGTTCGGGTTTACTAATTGTGATTTGGTTGCTGAATTTCTATTTATTTATTTTTAAACAATTCAATTATTGCAAACGAGCAAGAGGCAAACATTATTTCGAATTGTTTCAGGTTTGTTCCTGCAATTTTTTTTTTCTATGGGCAGGTGTGTGCGCTCACTTGGATATGGTTTCCTTGGGTGTTTGTGTTTGTGTGTGTGTGTGTCTGCCTATTTTCGGAGCCAAAGCCTGAATACAACTACCGCTCTGACTGGCTTAAAACCATGTTGTGGAAAAATGTGAAATACAAGCAGATGTCCTCGACACAAATTGCCCGTCATGCAGCAACTGGAAACGCACCAGAGCTCAGAATCTGTCTGGAAATGGTGTTTTGCATGAGCACCATGTTTAAATGTCTGCGTGTCATGACCTTTATTGCATAAAATGGTCACTTTTTTTTTTTTTTTTTTTTTTTTTTGCTGTAAGGCTGAAAGACGTTGAGAGCTAAACAGGCATTCGCTGACTGAAGCAGTGAGATCCATTCTGTGGTGAGAGCGATGCAGTGATGCTTCTATCAGAGCTTATCTCTACTGTGTGTGTGCATGTTTTTTGCGAGCCCAGAATTGTGCATCTGCCTGTGCACATGTGTGTGTGTGCAGGTGTTTGCATGTTTAACCGTGCGCCCTTGCCGCTGTGTGTTGGAATTCAAACCTGTTTACCCCCCCGAAAGTCTTGATATGGGCCATTTACATTCTGGAATGAGAAACAGATTCAGATTCAGGGACAGTTTCCAAGCCCCATTATATGCCGTCACTTTCAAATCAAAATCAATTTCCCCAGCCCCTGTTGTTCTCCTCTTGGGCTAAAATATTTTCTCTTCGAGTGTGTCTGATGAAAGGTTTTCTCTGCACAGCCCCAGAGAGCCGACATGCTGAGGGGGAGGTGGCTTTGCGCACGAATGAGTGTGTGTGTGTGTGTGCGTACGTGCGTGTCACTGAAACACATGGCAAATTCGAGATGGAAGAGAGCAGTCAAGGCTGACCTAAGCTGCCCCGCACTGCTGTGTTTGTTTAGAACAGAAAGTGAGTGCTTCATACTAAAGACAGATAACATCACCACCAGTAAACACACACTCACACACACACACACTCACACACACGCACACTGAGAAACAGTCAGACACACTCACCCAAAAGCGCCTCTCTGTTGTGGTGCATGTTTGCTTGTGATGTGTGTTGTGTGAAGCGCTGTTTGTTCTCCTCCCCATGCTTGATCAGGTTGGATGAAATCTCCTTCTCCCTGCCGATGGCAGCGACACCGCGGCGGAGGGGGATACTGATCTGTCAGCGCACCATACAGACAGCACTTAAGAGACTCAGGGTAATGGCTGTTCGTGGGCCCTGTTAAAAACCCTCCCCTGTTGCTGAGGCTTAGTGTCACTTAGGAGGAGGGTGTGAAAGATGCGGCACAAACTGCAGGGACTCTAACTAGATGCCTGCCAACTGTAGAGACAAGCTCCTGTCCAGAGAAATAACAAGATTCTAATGGCCATTTAAACCTTCAGCAGGTTAAATGTTTAACCTTCCACTGGTCGCTGTTTTTCATTCTTATGTATGTAAAGTCTGTAGGGCTTGTTAAAAACAAAAACAACAAAAAAAATCCATTACATAATTTGATACGATAAACTATTCTAAGTGTTTCTAGAACAGTTGGAAACCTGGTTGTTACGTTAATTAATTGGATTTCAATTCATTTGTGAATAAAAGAAAGTAAAATTCATGTTGAAAGTTTAGAGAACAAGGTTTCATAACAGTAAATCATTTAATTATCAATTATTTTAAAGTTGAAATAGCTTAGAAACTGACTAAAGAGGGCTGTGTGGGTGTTGTTTGACCAACAAGATTTCATACTATAAGTATGCTGTTTGCAAAATGACTTGCATGAAACACTGAATCTCGATCTAGCATCAATATCCACAAGGTGACTTTGAAATGAGTTATATGACAATAAAAAAACACAATTCCTATGAAACATGATCCTATTACTTTGTTTTCACTCACTGCTATGGTTAATGTGGTGGCAAAGCTTAAGCAATGGTACTTGGTATTTAAAACCAGACCAGAAGAGTCTACAAAAAGTTGGAGGATCACTGATAACGATTCATCCGCTGTGCACCGTGATGTTCTGCAGCCAATAGCTGCTGAGACGTCTCACAAAAAAAAAAAAAAAAAAAAAAAAACACAAACGTGAACCTCGCGCTGTCGCTGGAGTAAAGAGGAGTCAGACGATCATCGAAGTTGGCACGATCGATGAATGATGAACGTCTGCACAGAATTTCACGGCGGTCCATCTGGTAGCTTTCTAGATATTTCAGGCAAGACCAAAGTGGTGAACTGACAGATGGAGCACCATCCCTTGAGTCACGCCACCAAAAAAGAAATATTGACTGTCGATAGGAAATGGGATGCAAAGCTCAGTCTGCTGTAACAGAGGCAGACATTTTTTCAGCCAGCCATTCACACGGACATCCGAAGTTTAAGATTTTACGGTACTTTACAAACACCTTTTGTCAGATATTTTAAAAAATCGAACCATTCGTCCGTTAAAATAATGATTCACCTGCACAGTCCAGGTGGTTCTAACCTTGGCGGAGTACACTGTGTTCATGTGAAATCCCACTTCTTATAGAGAGACGATCTGAATATGATGCCAAAATCTGAACTCCACCTGCTGATGAGGATTGCATAAAGCCACGAGATAGTGAGAGCTGTCATCTGATATCTCCAAAGTTAAGCATTACCTGTCAGAATCCACCAATTAGCAAAAAAGTAAATCATTCATCATCAGATTCCCTCTGCTAAGACGCGACGACCGTGAAACAGGGTCGAAAGCAGCGTATCAAGGAAACAAACAGACCTTGAATAAAGTTTTTGTCAGCTGCTGTTTTAAAGCAGCAAAACTCTTTCTATCAGGTAAAATCTGTTCGGTGACTTATGACACACTAAACCCTAACATGCAAGCAAGAGAGGTATGAAGAACCTCATTAGATTAATTCAAAATATGTCTTCAACAAATTAGCTCTTTATTTCTAAAAAAAATTTTTTTTAGAAAGGTCAGCACGCTAGTACAAGGATCTATGATGATATGGTGTTTTGTCATATTCATCTAAAAGCTAAACATGAGCAGGGCAAGAAGGATTGCTTTCACTTTAACTTGCAAAATACTGAGAAACCACACACACACGCACGCAGCATTTGAGTACCTTTATTCCATAGAGCCGTAAAGTCTGGTGCATACATAATACAGTACACAAGCTAATGCAGTACAACAGAGCACACACCTCTCTGCTTGCTTATTGGTGCACGGGTGTTATCTTATGGATTGAGCAGACACGCACAAGACATAGAGTCGGCCATTATTCCGCTGCAACTGTGGGGCTTCATAACTCAATAAGAACATGGCTGTTGGTGATTTATGCTGCGGACCACAGGAGTCCGTACATAAATCACAGAGAGCTCACCTATCGCTTTCACTTATTCATGCTAGCTATTATTTATAACGCCACGGTCTGGCCCTGCGTGATCAATATCCTTAATTCTAATTACATCTCAAGCACTCACCACTCTGTGTTGTTGGAACAACACACATTTGTGTCGAAAATGTTAATCAGCGGGGTCGGCGCGAGGCACGGGAGGGGATGGAAATCACTGAACGGGGGGGGTGAGAGGGGAGTGCACTTAAGTTAGAGCGCAGAGGCGAGAATATGAGCTTTATACTCCAGCGGTGGGGATGATGTTGACCCGCAATACCCGCGAGATCAGACATAATCTGCCGTGTTCAGCCGAGGGTCCAAAATGGTGTAGAAGAAAGGCCAAGACCAGATGAATAGAGAGGGGATCAGCCTCGCCACACAAACAGAGCTTTCATCCGGAGCCGAGCGGCCTGTTGACACTCCCCATAGTTGGCTATCTCCGCTCCCATCGCCTGTTGACTCTGCCGCTCAGTGGATTTGAGACAAGGATCAGACCGTGGCTCAAGTCGAAGTCTTGTGTTCATAATGCCCAGTATGCCAGTGGACACTATAGGACGCTCGGTGTGATAAGGTCTGTTCACACCCTCGGTCCCTGCTGGTCAGCCTGCTGTTTAACTTCACAAACATCAGCGGCGATGGTAAAAAACACAGTTTGTTTCTCTCCGCGGCGGCGCCACGATTGGGGCCTGTGATCGCATCTCGTCGGCACAGCTAGCTGGCGTCGCTGCGAATGTGCTCATGTGCATTGCTTTTGATCAGAGCAGGGGTGAGGGATCTAATCCGCCTCGCAGGAGTGGCAGCATCTTGACCCTTTGCGCACTGGATTTACTTTTTATAGACAAAGCATTCCCGTTATTGTGTCCACTGACAAAATAAAAAGTAGGAACGTGCAGCTGAGTGCAGGATCACAGCAAACTGGTCTAAAAATAAAAAAAAAAAGGCGCAAAGCTGAATACGTGACTGCGCAGGTAAATAAGTTGTTCCCGCGCAGACGTGACAGGAGTCGCCCTCATCTGCTGTTTGCTCACCGAAGATTACTCACACTGATAGATGTGTGTTTGTGCGTGAGCATCTGTGCCTCCCCGCGCTGTTTACTGTAAGGATGAGAAGTCTCCATAATCCAGAGCGCTGCTGTGGCAACACGGAAACGGTAGGTAGAGTGACGTTAATCCCGCGGGAAATAAGAAGAGGTCAGACGAAAAGGTCGCCGACGAGGAGGAACTTGGGTGAAAGAAACAAAAAGAGAAGAAACCAAAGTCAAAAAGATTGTTCAGGGAAAATTTCCTTCGAGGCCATTGAAGGACTTTCTCAGACCAGGAAATAGTTTTGACGCACTTGATGATGATGATGATGTTGCTTTTTCCCCCCATTTCACAGAGGTCAAATAAAAAAATGGTGAATATATGGCAACAGAAAGAACCACACTCTTACATATTTTTCAGTTTTTCTCCTGAATGTTTTTTGCTATTTTTCTTTTGTGTGTGCAGGTGTGTGTCTGTAACGGAGTCTGCTCCCAGCTCGCAAAATACCTCCCAGAGGACAAGTTTCGCATGCCCTGACATAAACTTTTGTCAAACAAGATTTGTCTTGCACTTGTTAAACTAATTGGCCTTCATCCTAAACTCGAAACAAATCATGTCATGCATTCCATTATAAATCTACCCCAGTGGAGGTTCTTGTCAATAACAGGGGAGGAAAAAACAGAGGAGTGTGTGTTCGAGAAGACGCGGTGGTGTGGTAGCGGGGGCACCGAGCAGAAACACATCATAGTTGCTGTTTAATTTGATGATGTCTCCAGCGAGAGCAATGTGGGCGTGCTGCTGGCTCAGATCTATCTTCCCCTCTCTGTTTGCGAATGTGTTTTTAACCACTAGATCATTGTAGCAATACACTGGTGGCAGCGCTCCGGCATTACCCTGCCTGCAGCATCGATCCTCACAGCTTCATTTACAACACTATGGATTTCTGCATCAGGGGGGAGGAGTGAGAGACAAAGGGAGACAGTGAGTGAGACAGAGAGCGAGCAAGATGCAATTTTTAGAGGCAACTCCGATGCACGCGTAAAGCGAATGTCTTAAAACTAAATTGAAATATATGGACTGCTTTGAAGTCAGCATTTGAAAACTTCAAAGGGCTGAGACAGGTTGTTATGTTGTGGTTTTTTTTTTTAAGATGTAGGAATTTTAAAGGCGTATTCTAGGGATTGTAATTGCACTGTCATGAAGTTGAGCAACTTGCAAGAGACAGATTTTTTTTAAAAAATGAAAAAAAAAATAGAGTGGTCAAAATCAAAGCAGCAGAGCACATAACATCCCAATTTTTACAACCTACTATGAATCAATCTCCAAAATTCCTGGAACTACACTTTGCATAATATTATTTTTCACCTCACCTCCCATTAATGATCAGAGTCAATGAAATTTATCTTTCTTTCTGCAGCTTGGAAAAAGAAAAAAACATCAGTTGCAGCCCAAATGTCAAAAACATTTTAACCAGATTTTTACAAAAATTGGCAAAAGAAAATGTGAATGATCAATGAATGTGTGGAAGATAAACAGCTGGTGGCGCTAATTCTACAGTTTCGTACCATTAAACCACTGCAGAAGACGAGGCACGTGTAATTAAAATGGTGCCAATCAAACGCCAAACTGGAAAACAATGCAGCAAACACGACTGAAATATGACACTTCTTGTTTTTTTCTTGTTATTTGAGTAACGTTACAGCGTCCTCGCCGCCTCACACAGAGCTTCAGTGGTGCCATTATCGTCACATATGTCACGCTTTATTTATTAAGTTAATTAAATCTATTTCCATCGTACTTTGTCACAACTTCCTTATATTTAGGCATCAGATTAAACTTATTGTTAGATTGTGATATTTTGTTTGACATTCAACTCAGGTTTTCTCATCTCAACATTGAAAATGTACTTAAAAATAGGCGACTGGAAACGCACCTTAATGTCACAACGCGTATAGGCTGACATGTAATCCTCATTCCCCGGGGAAAAAAACCCCAAAACATTTCTTAGCTCAAAAGTTTTCTTTTACAACTTTACAGTCTATAAGCCCAAATTTAAATCATTCAAGTTATAATTCAGTAGATTATAATTATATGACTACAACCTGAACGAGGCTCCCTCCTGACAAGCCCATTGAGAATCCTGGTAGTTTCTCTTT
>JBAJHX010000053.1:18479538-18499512 GCA_037176925.1 Amniataba percoides | reverse complement strand
GATTATAATTATATGACTACAACCTGAACGAGGCTCCCTCCTGACAAGCCCATTGAGAATCCTGGTAGTTTCTCTTTTAAAGATCCTCTACTTCATTTTTTTTTTCCGCTTTCAGAATGGATCACAGGAGTACTTGTAGAATTAAAGAGGTAGTTTGTAGTGGCAAGTCTACAGAGAATTAACACAGCACTGCAGTTCCCTTCAGCTCCACCGAGAATTTCAGCATCTTTTACCTGGTTGTGATGGTTTTAAAGGACTCAGCTTTACCATTTCAGTTTTCACTCTCGCCTCTGTAAAATAAACGCTCTCTTTAAGTCGCAGCGGGCAGTTTCCAGCAACAAACAGCAACAGCAGAGTTGGCAACTTGCTTTCAGTGAACATAGTGGACCATTTTGTTGCTAAAGAGCCACATATTTCGCTCGTAGTCGGTGGAGACACAAGCAAAGCTGAGAGGAGAGAGAGTGTTGGACTCACACTGAAAGAGTGGCTTAAAACAGGATTACGAATGAACTCTTGTCGCCGCTTGATGTCTGCTGGACACGGAAAGCAACACTTTTCCAACATATTGGCCGTATCTAGTGTAAAAGGGGAAAATATGCCATTATTGTGTTTACTGCTTGTTCTGCTGCCCCCGTGTGGCTAAATTCCAGCCTGTCGAAACAATCTTAAGATTAGGCAACACCCGCTGCATGATACATATTGCTCATTCATGACAGATATTGCTTGGGTAATGACATCACATCAATAATTGATAGGCATTTACAAATGCAGAAAGCGTATATTGATGTAATTTGAGTCCTGGCATATAAAGTGGGTCTAGTTAATGTATCCAGGGGGATTTATAATTCATTAATTCTCTGTAGCTCCGATGGTCGAGGCTTAGTATTGAGGATGTGCCAGGAGAGTGCCAGAGAGAGAGAGGGAGGGAGAGGGAGAGAGAAAGAGAGAGAATGAAGTCAAAGGTCAATCCACTGAGGCATAATATAACATGCACAAATGAATGAGCTCACCGCCTCTCTCTCTCACTCTGGTTTTTAGAAGCTTGGAGGGATTTCTTTAATCAGGGGGATCAGAGGGACTTATGAATGTCCACTACCTTACACAGCCGCGTACACTGTGTGTGCGGAGGAGATAGGGCCGTTCGTTGGTCTGGCTCGTGGGGTTATTTGTGCAACTTCACCTTACCAATGAAGCGACACAATATGATTAATTGAGGGTGTCTGCGGCCACGTTAGATGCATATCATATCAAGTGTGTGGATATCTCAGCCCATATGCTTTTGTGTGTTTTGTCAGGGGTTGTTTTTCTCAAGTTCTAGGCTAAGCTCCTTAGCTCCAATTAAGGGAAATCTTAATGCTACTGCATACAATGATGTTGTAGACAATAGAGTGCTGCAAACTTTGTGATAACAGTTTGGTGGACAGACTTTTCGGGCCTGCGCAGAGCCCTGACCCCGTCCCTGTCGAACAGCTTTGGGACAGATTGGATTGGCACGCCAGGCCTAATCTCCAACATCAGTGGCCAACCTCACTAACGCTCCTGGGACCGAGTTGGAGCAAATACAACCCAGTATCCCTAGGAATTTAATCCAGATTGGACCAATCTGCCCCTCACATTTTACATCCACTGCCAGCAGTCGGGGACAAAGCAGAAAGTCTCGTGTATCCTGTGTGTCCTATATGTATCCAGAAGGAAAAACTGTGTTGAGGTTGATGTGGTGGATGGGCGTGTAGAGCATCGGACTTTTGTTACAGGCCTGAAATCACCATTTGCCTTTCTTTTGACCATAAACGCCATCTTTACTCGGCCACAGACAAGCATTTCGGTTGCCTTATCTTAATAATGTAAATAATTTAACATGTTGGCAAATACATTTATTCATTATCTTGAGTTAGATGAGAAAAAGGATAACGCTCTCATATATGTATGTATGTGTTACGTAGGGAACATGTCTCATTTTGTGCCAGTGTGCTGTCCCCTCCTCCCTTTTCCTTCTTTCCTGAGGGCTGCTGACACCTGTGATTGAGAGCACAGGTGTTCTCACTCTGCTCAGCTCCTCCCCCAGAATAAAAGGGCAGAGAGGAAGCTCGCTCGCTCTCTCTGCATTTGTGTGTGGGGCTGTCTAGTGTGTGGCTTTATTGAGCCAGGTGACAACTTCCTCAGTGAGGTCAGGGGAGTGCTCAGCTGGGCAGTCATCTGCCTTTCCATCGGGCACTCGTTTATTATTTTGCCTTTTTTGTTTTTGAGGTAATCCTGGGGAGGGGAGTAACACTCTCGAGCCCGGCACGCCTCGGAAGATAGACAGGTGTAGTTTAACATTAGGTAGGGACTGAGGAAGTTTGTCTGACAGCCTGCACCTTGCGGTTTAACGAGTATGGCAGACTTTGATTTGGACACGTTTGTGGCTGCTCCTACATTGGATCAGTTGGAGAAGTGTAGGCTCATCTGCTTCCTGTGGCAGAACACTGTGGCATTTCAGTCTCAATCTCTCTCCATAAACCTCACATGAAGTCCGCAGTCATCGCTTAACAAGATGAGGGTTGCTGGTCCTGCCAGCCCATGAGGGACGGCTTGTGGCTGCTCCTGGTGTGGAGGGGAATGGTGGCACAGAAGAGAAATTAGTGGGTGAAGCGCAGCAGGCTTGCTCTTCCTTGTTAATGAAGGACAGCCTTGTTTATGAAAAATGAAGGCTGCAGGCTTACATTTGCAGATTTTGGGAGAGAAAAAGGGGTCTTGTTTGATTGTGGTGTGCTGCATGTAAAGTCAATGACTTTGCCTCTCTGCATGAACTCATTCTTGTAGAAGAACTCAAGAAGTGTTTTCCTGAGAGAACTGTCATTTACTTAAGTGAACAGAAGACCTCTGCAGCATGCTGCCTTTTTGGCTGAGGAGTTTGCTCTCACCCATAAGATGGTGTTTGTTAAGCAAGACACACCTTCATCCAAGTTAGGCAATGCGCCTGTTGCTCAAGCTCTTGAACAGGTGCCAAGTGGAAAGACAGATAAACTATTTCTTTTGTCACAAGCCTGGTCATATGTTACCAGATGTCAAGCTCTTAAACAGAAACAAACATCCACAACACCGCAGACCCAAAGGTGTGGGGTTACTTGGGTCACTGTCAGCCAATTATCTCTCCCTCTTCTTTCAAATCCACAGAACATCAATTGTTACTCCCTGGCACCCATCGGGGTGTAACAGTCCAGTAAAAAGATGCCCCAGATGATCCACCAGACTCTGGTCTTTTTGAGCTAACCACCAGCTACTGACTCCTGCAATGTGTGTGTGACACAAAAGCTCAAACTATTCATTCTACCATGTATTGTAGAAAGCACGATTTATAAAAGCATGACCATTTAGCATTTAAAAAGGTCACATTTTGAGTGACCCAGTGTCAACTTTACTGTCTGCAGCAGTGACAATTACTTCCAAAAATGCACACACAGTCACAGAAATGAATAAATTGTTTCGCCTAAGCCCTCCAAAAGGAGTTTCTATTATTGCAGCACATCACATAAGGGTGTAATGTTTGAGCGTCCACATACTTCTCGCTGTTCCCTCTGTCTAATCCCTGGATTTAGAGAAAAGAATCAAACTTAAATCACATTTTAATGTTTTAAAATTCTACACTGTGCTCAAAGTTCAAAGCGATTCCTTTTTTGACTTCAGCGGTGAAGAGCTCAGGTTGTGATTACTCCAACAGGTACTTAAGTGATGTAATCAGGTCAAGGCCTCAATGTTCAATATCCATTTTTGGAAGAATGGTCCTTTCTGCAAAAGAGTGTGAGGATAGAGATATCCCTAGAGCTCTTATCAGTTCCACTTCTAGCTGATACACACTGACACTTGCGGGCATACACAATCATACACACACACTCACATGCGCACTATTATCCAGAAGAAATGCCTTGGGTAAGATAAAAAAGGGCTTCACACTGCCTAGTCCACTCTTGCCACTTCATCTGACACATGCTGAATTTGGGTTTAAGTACACTAACACACAGACACACACACACACGTTCATAAATATGGAGAGACACAAACACCTCTACATGAATGCAGACGCACACATACGCACCCACAGGTTTGTGTTCACCATGATGCAACTTGCAGGTGTAAAAGTGAAAGAAAAGAGGTAGTGTAGAAGTGTAGAGCTGTCACCAGATGACACTTTTTCAAATCCAATTTTCTAAAAGTCAGTGAAAGCTTTATTTACATATTTACACTGCACAGTTGATATGTAACAATGGTTATTTTCCCATTGCCTTCTCCAGCCATAAAAGCGCAATTCTCCTGCCAGTGTTACGCGTGTGCTGCAGATGACAACACTTCATTTCACTGTGAAGAACTTTTTCTCCTCTCGTGCCTCGGCTTGTTTGGCTGATAATGTAGGACGGCATTTCCTTATGGAAACACAGCAGCTGTCTGTGGATACCCACAGGATGTGTCATGATTATGCGCCACTGTACCATAGTTCAGAAAAACCTGGTATGAGCGCAGAGATTGAAGGACGTATAGGAAGGAAAGGGATATCACAGTTGGACAAGGTTGGTGGGAGAAAGGAGAGCAGAGAAATTCTGGACCACACGTTGCTGTGAGACCACAGAGCTGCCAGAGAAGGGAAGAAAATAGAAGCCCTATTTGATATTTAATTGGAATTGATCCTGTGGAGCGCCTGAAAATTTTAACAGTGGGCAAATCCATACATTTCAGGTGTGGAGTGCTGCTGTGTGTGTGTGCGCGTTCTGTGCCAAAACACAAAGCCTTGCAACAGAAAAACAAAAAGGAGAGCAAAAACCCTGTGAATCGCACATCAGAGGAAGAGAGGCGAGCGGAGTTGGGTGGGGGGTGGCACGGAAATGAGAGGCAGAAAAAAAGAAACATGCAAGGATGAATGAGAGAAAAAAGGGGGAGAGCAGGCAGCACGGGAACAGAGAGCAGGAGGTGGGAAAGCAACAGACAAGTTTTAATATTTCTTCAGAGATGATTTATTTATCCACCTTATGGCAACACCACCCGTCTGGGCCAAACAAACCAACAAGATCCTCAATAATGGAAGCATGGGAGCAGAGGAAATACATGTATTGCGAAATCAACCACCTGTTTATCATACAGTATACGCTCTACTTTGTATTTCAGATATAACTGGCTTCTTTTGGTTAGTTGCATTAATATGTTGCATGTGCTCTGCAACACTTGTTCTGACTTCATCTGTTGAATGGAAATGTTCATATGGAAATCACATATGGTCACTTCACATGACTAATGTGATATGTATAAGAATGTATAAGAATGTCAATGAACTGTAAGAGAGGGTGTGTGCTCATGCAGCGCTGTAACGTAGAAACCAGCCTTTCTGTGCCCACTACTTTCTCTGAAAACAGCAGTAATGAGCCCAGATAAAAGAACCACATGAAAGGAGGAGGGATGCATTACCATGTGTGAAGAAAGACAAATGTGGGCAACGTCCTGCTCCTTCCTACCTCCAGCTTTGTCTACGCACTCGCGAGCGGGCATATATGCACACGTGCACAAACACAGAGGCACACAAACAAAACACAGAAAGCCAATGCCTAAAGACAAAAGCTGCGCTGCGGAACAAAAGACGACCAAAAAAGCCATCAAGACACCCGCAGCAGGCACCCATTGTGATTAATGAAAACAAATATTGGGAGAGAGTGGGGCACAGGCACAGAGAAACAGCACAAACAATGGAGCAGACAGCATAATGCATTCAGGGTTCGCTGACGGCCCTCTAGTGCAGAATGAGAATAATAGGAGGAGAGAGAAAGTGGGATAGAGGGACAAGAGAGGGAGGGAGAAGGAGAGGAGGAAGAGGAAACAAGGGCACTAATGTGAAATCCATTCTCCCTAAAAACATCAACAACAACACACACACACACACACACACACAGCTTCCCACCAGCCAGCTTTCAAACCCACGGTGCTGTCGCTGCGTCTGTGCTTACACCTGCGGTCTCTTTTTTTCCGCCAATCTGCAAGAGTGTGTACACATAGCGACACATCTCTAGCTGTGTCTGAAAGCATGTGAGAGAGCTCACATTGGTTAAATTTTGTCGAGTGCGCAGCTCGTTGGGACCTTGTCACGGCAAAGTAACGACAGCTATAGGCGACGCAATATTGCGTACCAGCATCCAGGTCCACAGACAGACGGTGATTTTCTGCCCCTTTTCATAATGGGGAGGTCAGAGTTTAACAATCAGGACATAGGTCCCTTTTCTTAAAAATTGCACGTGTCAGACCACATCACATAGTCTTCATCAGCACATTCAGATGTAATGGAGCTGGTCATGTTGAAACTCTGCATTATTTTGAGCCCTTTTAAGACTCCAGAGCAGAGCCTCGGATCTACTATGCTTAATGTTTCACTGTACTCTTATTTGCTGGATGTTTATTTATGTATTTGTTTTTAGGTGGAAATGAGGTTTATTAATATCGTCATAATTAGACATCTCTTAAATCTCCATTGACTGAGATGACTGGTTAAAAAGGGTTGGGTTAGGTTCAAATGCTCCATGCAGGTGCAACTGGATAGTAATTGTTAAACAGTCAGCTTAAAGGGTCACTGTTTTACTAATACCAGTCATATTTGGAGGCACATAAAACAGCTGTATCTTTGAACATCTCATAAAGGCAGCAGTCTCTAAGGAGTCTGAGGGGTTAAATGATTAAAGAATAGAAATAACCATTGTTTTGTTTAACAGAAATATAGATTTTTTTTTTCACCTCCTCAGGTCTTTGAAAATCCTTCAATAATACATGAAACATCACTCTTTGGCTGAACTGCTCATAAATCACGTCCACACAAAAGCCAGAGACCTGCGATTGGGGGTCACAAGCAGGCATGGTTTCAATTTTAAGGTGTCACGATCCTAAAGGTTTGGGGATTAATGTTACACTTCCTGAACTTTCTGCAAATCTCTTACTAAAGACACTGCAGAACATTATGTGCCCTGCAGCTTTGTCAAATAAGACACTGGCGAAACAAACATCTGTGGTGACGCCAACCGCAGAGAGACTGAAATCCAGCAGACACCTCTCCTCATTAGGCTGCAGCTAATTAGACCTCTGCTGATTAGATGAACCTCACGCTCCTCAAAGGGACGGGTGACATCGAGTAATCCTCGACGTCTTCTATTTCGCCTCAGATGATGTAAAGCTAACTGATGTCAGATTTGTTCATTTAGCACTGAAGGCCCGAAAATTCAGCTTCACCGCTTAAAGTTCTCAGCTTGACGCGGCTTCTGAGGTGAGACAAACACGGGGCCTCCAGCGGCGCGACTGCCCACTGGGGAATCGGCGCAACTTATTTCCCTTCATCGACAGTCCCTAAACAAACAGAGCCAGCAGGACGGGGGATGAAGGAGCAAATTTATGTCGTGAGACAAAGGGTAGCCGAGGGAGGGGGGCATGGAGGCGACGGTCGGGTCCGGCTGTCTTGCCGAAGACTTCCTTTGGTGGTCTGCGTTGTTCCCATCCTGCTTCATTACAGTCTTATCTCTGGGCGAGCCACACAACCAGCGAGAACGGGCCAGAGAAGCACGGCGAGGTTGTGGACCCAGCACACCTGCCACCTCAGATAAAATAAACATCAGAATTAGGGCGCAATTTTGGCTGGCGCTTCTCGACGCTTTGCTGCCGCTTTGCTCGCTCTCTCTCATCCGCCTTCCTTGTTGATTAATCCCTCTCTCCTCTCTCTCTCTCCCTGTTTGTCTCTGTTTTGCTCGCTCTCCCCATTTTTTT
Organism: Amniataba percoides; assembly: GCA_037176925.1. Lineage (NCBI taxonomy): Eukaryota > Metazoa > Chordata > Actinopteri > Centrarchiformes > Terapontidae > Amniataba > Amniataba percoides. The sequence continues at coordinate 18,491,751 of JBAJHX010000053.1, read as the reverse complement.
TTTTTTTCTGTGTCCCTCCCACCCTCATTCCGTCCAGTCCTCCCTGTCAGGGCGGCGATAATGGGACAGTAAATTAGGACCATCCCGCTTCCCACCTATCATCCTCCCAGCAGCTGATGTGATCTCTCACCCGAAAGGTCAAAGGCTAATCGGTGTAAAGCTGGCAGCGCCTTGGTCAGAATAATCAATCACCCCGGCGCCGCGATATCACAGGTGCCACAAAATGCTGTAAACACCACCGTGAGCCCTCTCCGGCCCACAAACACACCTGCTGCTTTCATGTGCATTTCAAACAACACGCACCAGCAGGTCTCACTCGCTGATACAAAGATTGAATAAAAGCCAGACATAAAGCAATTAAGATGCATTTATTTTGCAACCTGTTTCAAGATCAGCCACAGCGATTGCACTGCCAAATATTTGTCATTTTCATTACAAAAAAATGGCTCCTTCTGCTGCTGGCATAGTAGTGAAAAGTGTTTACATGGTTTTTTAGCCTTTCACGTTCTTCCCTTTGCTGGAAAATGTAATCACTCTCGCAGGTTTCACTTAATCACATGAAAAACAAAACCTGAACTATTGAGTCTCTTTAATCCACTTTGTGAATACATATTGGAGAACACAGCTTTCAAATTCCAAAAGGGATTAGTTCTAAACGGCAGAGACAGAGGGGCCTTTGAGGGGAGCTAAAATTACAGGTGGAGTGATCCCTTCTAAAATTATCCAACTCTTTTATATTGCGCCTCTGAAGAATTCATGCTCATGTTTAATTCCCAAGCTCTGATAACGAATGTCTCCTCCAAGCACCTGAAGATTAATAGACTTTTACCAGGTGCTCTCTGTCTTTTTATAACACACTCCAGCTATTTAAACGCTCAGCTGTCTGGCTGTCAGCTTATAGCATGAGGTCATTTAGAGGAAGTCTTAACCCACGGATCGACTTGAAGAGTGGTATGGCGAATGACGCAAGTCGAAAGAAAAGGAAACACAAAATCAATTGCAAATATGGCTTTGATTTTTGCGAGTGCTTTGCAAGACTGACACTCAGTTTGAGCTGCAGTAAATGCTAACATTAGCAGGCTAACATGATGTTTCGCAGGTGTAGGAAATGTTGACCATGTTTATTGTTTCAGGCTAGCATGTTAGCCTGTTTACATTTAATAATCAGGGCATGCCATTAGTGTGCAGCTTTGCAGGTGTGTGGTTGCAAAGCTTGTATTGCAGTACTAATATAAAGCATCGTCCAAATGTATTTTTTAACCTGATGAAGGCACTAGATGTAAAGTGGAGGGATCACCAAAGTTGTTGTAATTCAAGAATGTCTGTGTCAAATAATGAGATACTTCATTGTTGAGACATTGTCAAGCTGCTGGTGGCGCTACATGAAAACTCAGATCACCCAGAGTAACAAGGAAACATCCTCAAGGGATCATGACTAAGTGTATGTTAACATGTTTCATGGGATATGCAAAAGCTTTTACATATTAGTGCCATTTACATTTGAAGTCGGTGTATCACTAGAGTCACTAGAATTCATTCATCTCAGGGCCGGGAATATCCATATACAATTTCATGGCAATCCATTGCATCATTGTTCATATATATCACAAAAATTACAAATTTGACTTGATGGCAGTGCTAGAGGAAAAGTTGATCAAAGTCAGTTGTAGAAATTAAGACAGGCCAGCTTTCTTTAAAAGAGAACAATTTTTATTTGAAATATTTCCTTAAATCAAACATTTTTTTAAAGAGTTAAAACTTTGAAATGACACAACTAAGACTAACATAAATTCAGACCAACTACACGGCATAAAACCAAACACTCTGCTGTCACCCATGCGCCTCCTTGCACCAACACAAGCCAAACTTTGAGTAATGAAAAAGCATATTCAGATTTCACACTCCAATAACAACAAGTAATCAAAGCCAGTGGTGGAGCCGCGCCGACAGAGGCAGCAGACCGAGGCGGAGTGACGCCGCCGCAGCCCTCAGTCACACTCTAAACACCTGTCTTCAAATGGACACATCAATCCTTATTTCACAGCCCGCCTGGCCTCCTACACTGACACACATTAACGTACACACACACACGTGTGCTGTGCAATATATATGCACACACAGAAACTAAGCAGACATTTCCACATATCAGCCCTACCAAGTGGGGAAAGACTTTTGGACAAAGTATTTATCTACAAAGCTCAAACAGGAGATGCCAAAAGGATGGGGCGAAAGAAGACGGACAGCGGTAGAGTAGAAATCAATCCGTTGCAATGCAGCATAAGGTAACCTCACTCTTCTGCAGGACCAACTGATTCACAGCCCGGGAGTGGCGAGGGATCGGTGCGGCATGTGAGAAAATGGTCCTGGACCGAAAAGAGGGGAGCGAGAAGCACTTAGCACCTGGTCTGGGATAATACCCATTCTCTCTTCCTCTCTCTCTCTTCCCCCCTCTCTCTCTTTTGCTCACTCACTCACACACACACACACACACACACCTACACACACACACACACACAAGCACTTTGCCTAATAGAGTAGCAGCAGTAGTCAGCGTTTCCCATGGCAGGCTGTAATCGCATGGCTGGACTCAGTGATGGATTTTGGGTTAGAGGCAGCATCAGCACCACTGCAATAAACACACACATACACACACACACACCATTCACATGTGCATGTACTTAGGTATTTGCACAAAAGGTTTTGTGTACAAAAGGATTAACACTGATATGTGAAAGTTAAATGGAAGAAGCATATGAGCGATAATGGTGTTTTTTTTGTTGTTTTTTTTTACATTTCTTTACAGTAAAAATTAGCAGAATTCTCAGATATATGCATTTACAGATTTTCCTGTAGACACAGTGTCTTTAACAATGCAAGGAGAAGTCTTCTACCTTTTTTATTTTTTGAAAAATGAGTAGGTGCCCATGCATTATTTATAATCTTGTGATTTCTTTGAAAGGCGATCCCTCATTAAAGCTCAGCAAGCAGCCTCAGTTTGTGGATGTCATGTTTTACCTCAACATCTTATTCACGGAGCCAAACTTGAGTTCTTCCAAAAATTGAATAGTTGTTCATCTCTGAAAAAACCCAGAAGCTCATTTAAGCACTTACTGCTGTTGCAAAGGTATCTCAAAAATCCACAAAGGCTCTTCAAGCCATCTGGATGAAAAAAAAACTCACCCAATGAAAAGATTCTGACAGTGATGGGGGTTTCCTAAACCCTGTACCACCATTACCTAATCCAAACTGAGAATCCTGCCAGCTTCAACCAAAAAATGAGAAATTTCACTGTGGTTTACCCAAAAGTTTTCATAATTTAATGTTACAACTTCTTGCTGCTGAGAGCTTGCATGTGGGAGGTTAGCTTTCTCTGCAGTCAGTCACTGGGACTAAGCTATCCTAAACTGTTGATGTCCTGCTTGTAAAATGACTGTTTAACCCTGTAAAGCCTGAACATGAAATAATTACCAGAAAATTAAAAACTTTATTGACTCTTCTGAGAAAAAAATACATTAAAGTCAATTTGCATGAGTGATTTTTAATATTTTTTATTCTATTTTATCATGATTTGGTATTTAGGGGCATTTTGTATACATCAGGTTTTTCCAGAAAAAAATATAAAACTATGATACATATGATATGTAATATGATACACTTGGCATTAAAGGATTAAGAGATTTCTACACAGGATTAGATGTAGCTGAGTAAGGAAATATAAACAACAAGCATTTTTCCTTTTGTCGAAGCATAATATTGAATTAAAAAACTGATTCAATACTGAAACCCTTTTTAGTCGCTGCCCAATGCTGATTGTATTTACTCAAAATACGCCACATATGTATATGTCATATTTAAATAGTCATTTCCAGCCATCTGCATAACATCAACAAAGCTTGTGAAATGTAATTTTTTTTTATTTTATCATGCAGTTTTTATCCAAGTGGTTTGAGGAGTCTGAGGACTGTGAAAATATCTTCAGTACAGCAATAAGTGCCATGTAACAACCTCCTTGATTTGTCAAAGATTGTAAGTTATTTATTTTTTTGGGGAAGAACTCATCTCTGCAACTCAAATGTAACGGTAATATGTGAGAGGCACAAAATGACGCTAATCAACAAGTTAGTGTTTATCAGTTGATAAAGAGCGTGTAACGGCTGCTTTCGAGGTGAAGAAACGCAGAGCTGTGATTAGGATCATAGATTTACACTGTCTGGTTTCAAGGTGCAGTGAGGGAGATAAAGCATGTTTGCTTAGAGAGATCTATGGCCAGAGAAGGCGTACAAACCGCTAAATTATTCACAGACCGGCAAATAGGAATCCTGACACCCAAAACAGACCCAGACCTTGAGTAAATGTGAGAGTAGATGAAAGCTGCACACTTACAAAATATGGAAAATTAAAAACAGCGTCGGCACCTACACATGTAAATTAAATGTTACTAAAAATGATTGAGAACGTGCTGCGGACACCACCAAGTGTGAGCGGATGAATGATTTTCAGGGATCCAGCAGACTTCCTCCCACCGTGTGTCTCAACTCCTTGAGTATTGCGTTGGTCCATAAATACCGGGTGAGGGTGATGATGAGAAAACTGGTTGTGATAAAAAAAAAGTCATAAAAACGACAAACAGAAACAGTCATCTCCATCTTATTCAGCCTCACTTCCATTAGTGTGACAATTTCATTAAACAAACATAATGTACAAAATCATTTCCTCGACTTGGCTGGCTCCGAGAAATTAACAGCAACATGGAAGTCATGCATAATGAATGTGAACATTTGCCATCTACAAGTCTCCCACAGTCAAACATTAATTCAACCTCGCGCAGGGTGTGGAAAGGGAGGAGGAGGACAAATGGAGCACGGGGAAGAGGAAGGACTTGGGAGAGTGAAAGTGAAACCTTTGGAGGTGGTCTGACTGAGAGACACGCTGCTAAGCTTAAGCTCTGAGTGGATTTATTGCATTGGAGTCTGGGTAAAAATATGAGCGACAGGAAGGTATAAATTGGCTTACAATCTGCACTTACATCAAAATTATTTAGTTTATGTTTGCTGAAATGAAAAAGGACCTTCATGCTGGCCCTTAAAAAATTATACCGCAGACTCTGATGGAGATGATAACTTCTCTCATTACGAAGACAGGAAAAAAGTGGTTGCTGTCACAGCCATTAGCTTGTGTAATGCTCGGTCCAAAGTGCGTCAGCAAGACAAATATTGCAGTTCATATAGCATAAAAAAAGACAAATATCAAATAATCAAATTAAACTTGACAGGGAGATAAAAGTACACGTCAAGTCGAATGAAGTCAACTCGCTGCTCTCTTCCCATTGATCAAAAACAGGAGGGTTTGACATGACTCTCATGACTGTGCCAGAAACACTTGGCATCATCTAATTCTCTTTGCATAAATCTTACAATCATTTATCTAGACACAACATAACAAAATGCTAATGGTAACATTTTAGGGAGGGGAGCTGAAAAAAAAAAAACAAAAATGCTCATCCTTCACAAGGGGTGATTTATTACCTAGTACAGCGGGGTCATACATTAATTTCGCTCTTTATATAAAAGGCCTGTTATTTCTGCATGCATAAATAAAACACTCAGACAGACATGCACACATAAACACATGCGTGGGAACACGCACGCGCAGCCATGCACATCTGCGGAGCCTCGTGCTCAGCTTGTGCCGGGGAAAATGTCACAGTGTCGAGAGGATGTTTATCTGGCGGGGACAGATTTGATGGCTTGACGGGGGCCGCCGCAGCTCCGCTCCCTTTTCCATGATGCAGCATACGTGCACGCGTGTGTGCGGCTCTGTGTACTTTTGATTGTGATGTGTGTTGTCTTTGACTGACGCGGGACTATGGGAGATGCCAGCGTACCACGCGGCGCTCAACCAGACGCACATCGGATCTGACACTGCCGAGCCAGCGGTGTGACAGCCATGTGACAGGGCAGAGCTGGTCCTAAATGACTTCTTAGGCTCCATTACCCTGCCAAAACACTGGACACGCCATCTCCCATTTCCTATTTCCCCTTCATGGTCACAGAACCCTTTACTATTCACAAATGGAGCGCTGATTGCACCCTACCTTTCGCTCAGTATAGATTAATCACACATAGATGCAAGCTTGCAGTGCTCTTGGAGAAGACTGCCCCCCATCCCCCGGCCGCAAATCAAAGAGAGGAGCCGAGCGGGGTGCCAGGAGCAGGCCAGCAGCGGTGGTGATTATCCTGAAGGAAGCATCAGTTGTTGGTATTTACACTGCCACTCTACCCTCTGATGTTTTGACACCGGCGGCCTCTAGAAAGCGAAAGCATTTGTCAAAAACTGCTTTGAGAGGCAGCGTGTTGAAGGTGACCGAAGATGAATGTGTCATTAGCTGAGACACAAATTAGTATAAGGGGAGTAGAGAGGGGAAAGGAGAGGGGAAAAAAAAGAGAAAAAGATACTGAGGGGAGGTGGGGAAGGACAGCTGCAGCTCTGGGACAGAAAAGGGAGAAACAATTGAGGAATACTGCAATTGTGCAGAAAATTAAAGCTCAAGGATGACTTTCCGGCTAGAGCTATTACTTGTGGTACGAAGGGCAGTGACCTGTGTGACCTTAAAGGGAGCAGCGCGGTGCAGCTGTCAATGAAAGTGGAAACAACGCGTGATCTTTCATGTTCTGCGGCAGTGGAGGAAAATATATGACCCTCATGCTTACACATCCTTTGATGTCGGAGGGAAAAAAAAAAAGTCTGTCACATTATGTAGTCATGAAGGTTTATGATCTGATGCCCCACTCCCACCCACTTCCTATATCACGGGAGCTTCTGACGTCTTGCCAATTTGCCAAGCTGAGCGCTCTCATTAGCCCCACCTAATGAGGATCGTGAAGTGTACGTTAAAACCCTGATGCCTGTTAGTCTGTTTATCTGACAGGGAGAGTGCTTGTCATCGTTTAGCCAGTTTAGCTCACTCGAGTGTGGTGACATTTCTGCTATTTCCTCCCTGGCTATTCTGCACGCTGGTAATTGCGGTCTTATATAAAAACGCCACATCCCATTTAAAGTCGGGAGAACAAGTAAACAAGGATATGAATTCCGCCATCAGATGCAAAGACGCATGAATCATTTATGGGACAGAATATTTGCAGACATGTGTCGAGGGCGGATAAGATCTCTTAGACTTGGGAAGGTTGTTGACAGAGCAGGCCCCTTTCTCCCGATTAGCGGATGATGTGCGGTAACTAGCGGGCGCCGACTAAAGAGAAATTGATAAGAGAGGTGAAGCCAGAGATAAACTAGACAGGCCGGTGGGCAGAATGAAAGGAAGTGGCTGCGGTAATAGCGGCGGTAATTTTCTAAAGAGTTTTTTTGGGGGCGATTCTCGGCCCGCTGTAGCAGAGCTCCCGGCGCATTGTTTTCAATGAGCTCCGGCTGGTATGAATGAAAATGAGATTTCACTGTATCCTGTCCGCTTAACACCGCATGAGTCTCAATAAACACTAAAGCTCTTCTCATTTCATGCTTCCCAATGTGTAGCGGCAGACAGCGGCACCACAGCAAGCAATCACAAATTCAAATGAAAAGGGAGAGGGAGGAATTTCTCCTTCGCAGCCTTGTTTAATTTGCCGCCTCCTGGGCAATTGAAACGTGCCTACTCTGTGCTGTTGTCTGAAGGTGTGTGAGGTTCAGAGAGGATGCCTTACATGTATTCAGGGCTGAGGAGAAGGGGGCTGGGAGAGAGAGAGCGAAAGAGGGGAGGGGGAGAAATAAGAGAGAGGCAGAGCCAAACAAAAAAAGACAAATTGAATAAACTTGAGACTTCGTTTATACCTGGAGCGTCGTGCTGAAGTTGAAACACACGCCCACGCGCGCAGACCCCGCACACCCCGAGACGGAGCGGCTGTGTGTTAATGCCTGGAGCTCTCCAGCCGTGCAGCCTCCTCGGGGGACACATCCCGATAACGCAAACTAACTCCGAGCTCGCAGTCCCAGAGGACAGACAAACAAAAGACAAGGTTTTATCTGCTTTTATCTCATTAAACACTCTATAACTTGCCTAATTGTTTACGAAGGGATTTAGAAGAATATCCCATCCAAGGTTTATGACTTCGGCGTGCGCAGGCGTGTGCGTTTGCGCTCCCGCCAAGCCACACATGTCGGGGAGTGTGCATTTGTGATTCATTGCTGCCGAGACTTAAGATGGGTTTTAATTAGGATGTGTACGGGGTTGCAGCCTAATAAGATATGGCGAGCGATTAGGAGACAAAGGGCCGCATTTTAACTCCTCCTCGCTCCGCCCGTGGGTTCCTTCTTTTCGGAGTTGCCTCTGCCTTGTGTTGAAATTTTGCAAATGTTGGGCACACACATCTGGCTCAGGAACAGAAAAAAAAAAAAAAAAAAACGCCTCTAAAATGTTTCATAATTCAAAGATGATATTTTCCCTTTGCAGCCAATTCATGTCAGCCTCCTCCCTGGCTTCCTTTCCTTCCTGCTTTTTTTCTGCTTGTTAGATATTCAGCCAACAGCACCCTCCTCTGCCTTCCCCCGACCCTGTGCTTTTCAATCTGTCCATCGTAACACTTGAGCTTTGATCTTCTCAACCGGGCCTACTCACTCCAGCCCTCCAGCATCCCTTTCTCCCTCCTTCTCACCCCACTCATCTTTAATACCTCCCATATCCATCTCCATCCCTCTTATCCCTCACTCCATTCCTCCGCTCCTCCATCTTATCTCCATCTTTCTCTTATTTTTTTTTGCCACGCATGTGGAATGGCTATTGCTCCCGTGGTACTTATTAGTGCAGCTCTTTTAATTACAGTTTGCACATCGATCAATTGTTGCATTGCTAGTTGGTCCCCGTTGTCCGGTTACCACGGTGATGGATCACCTGCGGGGATCCGCCGTGGTCATCTGTGACACTCGGATGCAGATTGCTCAAGCCCCAGGCAAGCCGGGCCCATCCATGATGTTGACAGTGTCGGCATTAGAGCGTAATGAACAGCAGGAAGAGGTGCATTAAAAAGTTCTAACCGCGGGAGAGTGAGGAGCGCAAAAAAATTAATAAATGAATGAAAAGGGGCAGGGTGGGGGAGGGGCGAAAGTGAGAACGCCATTGCTAAAAGACGGAGCCATGCACAACAATATGAGTCGCTGCATTCATATATTTCACTTCGTTTCAAACACACTGATTTGCATTAATGCAAGATAATCTGGATGCCTTTGAAGTTTTGTTCTGTCCTCTGGGAACAGGGGAGAAGCTTACACACACATACAAATCTGATGTTTCTGCTCGGCATGCAGAATAAGAGCTCCTGCACCTGTATCTCCCTGCCCCACTCCCCCCCATCCACCCTCCTAATCCTGCTATAGTCTGACCCCCCACGAGATTAGGATCCCCTGCTTGGTGCAATACATTCAAACAGATCAACACCCTCCAGCATTCATAATATGTTTACCATACCGCTACATATGTGCTACATGTGAAATAGCTTCCTCTGAGCCCCATCACCCCCACCATGCTTGTATACATACAAGTGTATACATCCGGGTACATACAGACACATTAACCAGAAAGGGGGGTGCACAGCCCGATCAAACGCAGTTCAGGTGCTGATGACTGATGAAAAGGAAGATCCTGGTTAACAGCTGGGGTATGATTATTCTAGCTGCCTGGTGGAGGCAACCTTCTCCTCCAATAAGACATGGAGACAGTGATCTTTGACAGAGCAAACAGAGTGTTTTATGGGTGTTTTTCAGAACTAAAACAAGGATGCCATGTTTTTTTTTTGTTTGTTTTTTTCCCTCTCTCATCTAAATGAGTTACTCTGACTCACCCTATTCTCACTCACCGCACGGACACACACACACGTGCACCGGCATTAAAACCAGCACACGCGTGCTGAAAGACTGGAGAAAAAATAAGACGAGAGAGCAGCGAGCTGTCTGTCCCGAGCCAACCCCTGCCAAAAAACCAACACGGATTATTGTTGGGTTCATTAACATGCAGAAAAGAGCCAAAGAGTCTGAAGCACGCGGAGACTGAGACGGCGCAACTTCAAGAGTCACTCTGAGACGGGGCTGGGGGAAGTTATAACAACACATCAAAGTAACAGCCGGCCCAATCCTCCCGTCAATAGAGACGTGTCAAGACAGTGCCACAGGTAACTAGCCCTCGTTTTCAGAGAGAGGCGTAAATGTGACAGGGCTCGAGCTACGGTTTGTGCTCAGCCAACTCATTTGAATGCCCTTCCAAAAGCTTACAAAGGCAGAGGAGGGGAGGCTGCCCCCTTCCACCTCTGCTAACTTAACTGCATGCAGTGCTGTAGTCTGTGTGTAATCTCATTACCCGTCTTGTTGTCTAACCTAGCCCATAGTGCTGTGATGGGTTGGCATTACTCTGATTAAAGCGGCGAGGGGAAGAAGAGGAGAAGGTGTGCAGGCGGAGGTAACGGAAAAGTGTGTATGTGTGTGGGAGGGAGGCAGGAGTGACATAAGCACTTATTGGTATTAAAGGGTAAACTTTCAAAGGCATCCATCTCAAGTGTTGAGCAAACTTTTCATTCAAAGTTACTCTCTGGTCCTTGACTTTGATGTGCCAGTGACAAATGATCAACAGGAAAAATGACTGCGTTGTTGTTTTTTTTCACCGAAGGAAAAAAAAAACTGCCCCCTTGGCTTGAACCTGAGGTCATTAAGAAGCAAATAAATAAACAGAGAAAGTTTGCATATTGGAAAGCTGTCAGCTTCAGGCCAGCGTCCGCTCACTTCCAGCTTGATGGAAAGCCTTCTTTCCTGGGCAAGCCCCTGGACGCGGGGCCAATGAATCAGCCTGAGTGGACACATTGGCAGTTGTCATGTAATGATATTGCCTGAGTGTCAGCTGCAGTAGAAACAGTCACACACACACGTGTCGCACAAACAGACGGTGGGATGGTGACGCACACAGTGGCGACTCTGTGGGGCTGAACACTGGTGCTGATGTGGCTGCGCTCCAAACTGAATTGGACATTAAATCAAATTAAAATCAATCAAGTTAAAATTCCAAACATTTTAATGAAATAAAACCCTGCTTTGAGATGATTTATGGTCTAGATTTTTTTCAGCAAATGCAGTTTAATGTATTAGCATTCTGCACCACTATGTAATTGTTTTAACTGTTAGTGGAGGGGTCAGCCATTCTTGTGTTAGATTCACATTGGCCCAGTACATGTTACTGTTTTAAATTTTGTAATGATATTAGCCTTACTGTGGTTGGCCTTTGTATCAGAGCATTATTAAGGTGGTGCTAATGCAATCCAACATTTCTGACTGGACATTAAGGGGATTCAACCGGCAAATCGTCAGTTTGGCTTTTATTGTGAAGTCACTGGAAACACTAGAGGTCAGATTTAAACGTGACTGTTCATCCAGATCAGCATCAATCTACAAAACAAAAAGAGCTGTCAAATCAAAAACAGCACACCACCAGCTGCACACCTCCAACTTCAAGGAGGAATCTTATGATGGCAACCTGCTGTGTGGGAAACTACACATGACAAGAAATCAGACTGCAGTCGCAGCTATTACTACTGACTTCTACAGCGTGACTTTGTTTGGTTACAATGCAAACTAAAGAGTGTTGTGTGTAGTAATAAATCAGTTACTGTCACTGCCTGTAATCACAGGTGTCACCAAGTCATCGAGGACCAAAATCTTGAGGATTACTACTTTAAATGTATGGCGACATGCATGAATTGTGTTTTTCGGCATGTGCATGTTTTCAGTATAAGCCACCATGCTTTCTGCATACACGTGGCACTATTCAATTCCAGTGCTTTTATCAGCATGTAAATTCCTTTTATTACAATTTTTTTTTTTTACTTTGTTAAAAAAGCCCCAGACTGAGAGTAAATATCAGTGCACTTCAGTGGAATGTAAAACTGTAAAATGAAGGAACTACAACATTCGTGCCTAAACATACCTATCAGCATTTCAGATGTAGTGAGGCAGACAATTTATGTCTGACTAGACATACAATTTAATGTAATTTAGTAGAATTCTGTAACATTTTGCGAAAGTTGATCTCAATTCCATCTATTTCCTTCCCTCACCCTTCCTGATCTCATATAATTACGAGCCATCAGGGAGCACCTTCTATAAGATGGTTCAGTCTGACAAAGGCAAGACAGGATGGTGCAATCACATGCATTAAGTTGGAAGATGGCACAGCCGAATGTATGC
>JBAJHX010000053.1:18459451-18479438 GCA_037176925.1 Amniataba percoides | reverse complement strand
CACACACACACACACACACACACACACACACACACACTGTGGAGTTATCTGTCCCCTCCTGTTATGTCTTGTCTTGAGTTGTCGTGACGACCAGTTTCTGACGTGCATCACATCCAATATCATTCCACTTCTTTGACAGGATGCATTATAAATGAGTACACAGACACACACACACATGCGCAAACTCTCCCTCTCTCCCTCTCCTTTTTCTCTGATAAGTCTATTGGATTTATCAGTTTTTGGTACAAAAAAAAGGCTAAGTAGACAGAAAGACAGAACAGCATATTGGTTGTGGGGGAACTTAATGACGCAGGGTCCCAGAGATGGGACAGGGGGCCTGGATCTTGACAATAATTTCATATATTTACTGTGTAAGGGCTCAAAATGAAATGTTTCTTGGAGCACAGGTTATACTTTTTATTTAAATTTGTCCAAAGCAGAGGTGGTAGAAATTCTGATAACTCCAGCTTATTAAAAGTGGGCTCTTATTAATGTAGCTCTGCCCATTTCATGTGTTATCAAACTTTACTTACAAAAACGAGCCATATTTTCTAATGCCATATGTTGGTAATAATTGGCACAGTACACCATAAATAGCTTATATGTATCCTGGGAAGTTTCTAATCTGTGGTGGATGGTCACAATAGTTGGCTTGGATAATAATTTTCTAATTAACCTTTGTTTTGTCTTTCAAATACATTCAGGCTTCTTTAAAGCCTGACAAAATGTGGTTTTGGTCCCATTAAAATGATTTTTAGCAGTATTGCTGCATTCCTACGCAATACCTCAGCACTTACAGGAACAGTTTGATAAATACACGTTTGCTCTCTCTGTGAGATGATGAGATCGATACTGCTGTCACATGACTCCGTTCAGTATGAAGCTAGCAGCCAATCAGCTTAGCTTAGCAAAGACTGATAACAGGGGGGAAACAGGTAGCCTGGATTCCTTTTCTTAGTAGTTGATGCGACATCATGTTGAGATTTTCCACGGCGGCCATGACAGGAGTTAACCTCATGCAAGAAAATATATAAAAATGTCAAGTATCAGTGTCAGTTCTTCAAAACGGAGAGGAAGTACTTCTCTCTTGACTCACTATTCTGCCCAATGAAAATCATACTGAAGGATGCTGACACTGACTTCTGAACTGATTACTGTCTATAAAACAACTATAACTCTCATGGCTTCTCGAGCACGAACCTCACAACTGGCTGTTTTTACAAAACACCCTGCACACATCGCAGAAGGTGTACTTCACTTATTTATTTTCCTACTTGTTGTGATGGTTTAACAGCTGTTAACAACATGTACAACATATGTATGCATACATCCACTGTCCCGTTCTTCATCATCATAACTGTTATCCTTACTCATACATTTACTACATCCCTCAACCTGTTTACTCATTTTATCACCAGTGTACGCCTGCCTGCCATCTTTTAGCATCTGCATTATTGTATACTTGAGAATAACTTTCTTATTTTATGTGTGGTTTTCTTCTTTTAATACACATTGTAGGAGCGTTGCTGGATTAAGCCTGAGAACATTTTTATTGTTTGAAGATTTTCATTGCAAGGACTGCTGCACTCTAATTACACTTGAACTTTTGTTCTCCTTTGACGAAGAAGATGTACCAAGTTAATTAGTGAGCTTCGCAGGTGCTGAAAGGTCGATTTAGTTACCTCCGGACAGAGCCAGACTAGCTGTTTCTCCTGTTGTTTCTTTCATAGTCTTTCTACATTTTTTGTATTTTGCAAAGCTAATTGGTTATCCTATAGACTTATAGTGCTTATCAGTCCCTTCATCTAACTCTTAGCAAGAAACTGAACAGCATACAAGCTGTAATACACCTGAATTATCCTTTAGTGAACAGTGGCATAGTACCAAAATAGTTTGTTATAAATTAAGGTCCTGCAATTAAAATTCCAATAAAGGTTCATAAGTATTTCCTGGAGTATCCAAAATAAGAGCACCCAATATGCATCTTTCACAGTGTCAACTGATATAATACACTACATATTTCAATATGGTCCTCTTTGACTGCTGCAAAGACAGCACAGTGTAAAAATAAACATTGACCATTATAATCCTTACAGACGCATAGTAAATACAAACTGGCAGATTCATTAACAACCATCAATGGCATCAGTGACAAGATGAAACAATGATGAACTGAGATTAAACTGGATCAAAACAAGCCAATAGGTGCTTCAGGAGACTGATCTTGTAGAATTAACGGTAAAACATTCATTTTTTTTAAAAGCTCTCTCGTGCATCAGTTAAACAGATGTGCAGACTTGGCAGCCCTCAAGTATCTGCAGGTATACTTCAGGTAATCGGGGGAAGAACCGACCAGGCTGTTTTAACAGTCAGCTCGGGTTTGATGGAGTGCGGTGAATTTGAAATTAGTTCGATGTGAGTAAAGAGCTTAATGCCTTTAAAAACCCAGCGCAAGGATATATGGCCGTGCCATCTATCATGTGTGAGAGCCCGCATGTGTGCATTAGCGTATGTGTGTTTGTGACAGAGAGAAAGTATGTGCTCATGTGCAAGGAGAGCCCTGTTTCAGTTATGTATGTGTGTATGTGCGTTAGAGAGACAGAGAGAGTTCATGAAAATGCGTTAACCTACAGTATGAGTGCATGCACACTACACACACACACACACACACACACACACATTCCTTCACCAGACCAATATATCACTGCACTCACAGACCAAATGAGGCAATCGCTCAAAATTATTTGCATATAAACTAATGAAATATTACTGGGTGAAACTCAGTTGAATGTTAATTACAAAGGTAATGCACTATTTGCTGATTAATGGATCGTCTCTCTTTTGGGCAAGAGATGGTACGAGCGAGTGGATGATCGGTGGGGGGGCAAAAAAAGGTGATTCCAGTGAATGGAGGTACGCAGGTGTATGGAAAATGCATTGCTACTGTAGAACAAGAGAAAACTACGCAGGAGGGGCGAGCGAGGACAGCGGTGGTGAGGAGATGAAGGGAGAGAGAGAGAGAGAGGAGGTGGGAGAGGACGCTTTGTTGGGAGGCAAACTGTTGTGTTAAGTTGAGTGGACATGGTCACACGCCACAAACTCTTGTTTTACTGGAGTGGGTGAAATGAAAATGCATTATTCATTTATAGATCATTAATTATGAATCCACCAAAAGCAGGACGGCATGCCGAGGTGTGAAGTGTGCAAGTCAAAGCATTTTTGCTGAGGATACACATTACATATTTCATCTCGCTGTTTGACCTCAGAGTTTTGTAACAAGCTCCTTGTGATTCCAAAGAGTTGAGGCAGGCAGAACAAAGAAGATAATAACCGCAGAACTACTTGGCCCTCTTAAATATGTACTACATTCATCTCTAAAGAGTGAATACTCTGACACAGGAACAACCCTTTTTAGAACGGTCTTGAGAAATTACAGCATTTGGTCTTTTTGAATTTACACTCATGGTGGTATTCTTGTATAATGTTGTTTTTAAAACTGTTGCTGCACTGTTTATGGCTCAGTAAAGAGAGCAGCGACTGAAACTCCATCTCTGCTCTGATTGGTTGTTGTTGACCCAGGTGTGGTGGATATGCATAAACCTTAAAGTCTAATGCTTGAATTAGCTTACTTGCATCACATATATCAATTTCATTAGTTCTGACAGATTTTTACTGAGGGGGAAGTAATAATCTCCAGATTCATGTGTGCATTATGTTGTTGGGTTATATTTTGTAACTCTATTTTTGTCAACAAAATCCCACAAAAAGACCAAAGAAAAACTATAAATTGTTCCAACTAAATACTACTGCCCTGCACCATAGTTATATATAGTCTGATATATTGTGCCATAGACCTTCTTTGCTGACCACATGCACATTATTCTGCAGCTGAAAATAGTCCCTGCAAATGCAATATCATGAAAACTACAGTGCCTCCTATTTAGGGGAAATGACTTAACACTTTTCACAATGATTATAAAGATTTATTTGCTGCATGATGAGATAAATGTAGGGAAATAAAAATGTATTGAGAGACACACTAACACAGTATTTTGGTTTTGGTCTCTTTGTGGCATTTGTTAACAATATGAAAAACAATGAGAAACCCCTGTCTGATCCTTTAATAGACATATCACTCACCTTAAAATACAGTCAGAAAACCACATGCACAACAGGCAGAGGGTTTCCAGTTACCAAATCAAGGGTGACAGCTATCAGTCTGGACAGAGAAACAGAGAGAATATGGAGAAAATCAACGGCCGGTCTGCTGTCAGGAAGTCAAGATAAGCTAGTCACTCCATCACAGAGCTAAACCCACTCATGCAGCTGGTGCCTCGCAGTAAGCATCACCAAAACCTTAACGCTTCATGAGCTTACAAAAGGTGCTTTAGAGCTGTACACAAACTTATGCATGTGAAATGAGCAGTTTGTCTCCCTTTCCAGACTAACAGACTATGCATAATGCATGCCCCCGTGGCAGCCCTGCAGGAGTGACCGAGAGATTGATAGATTGATTGATTGATGGTGGCAGTTATGACTAATTCATTAAAAAGCTAAAGCTGGCCGTGCATGTCACTCATTTGGGTTGAGGGAGTCCAATGGCCATACTCAGTGTGTGTGTGTGTGTGTGTGTGTGTGTGTGCTTTCAAGTGTAACATGTTTAAAGAGTTAGGGTGGGCAAACTTTCTTTTCATGTTTCATGCTGACCACCACACCACCACACTTCTAAAAGAAAGTGCTTCAGATACAGACACACAAACCACAAGCTGTACTCGGAATCTGTGGTAATTATACAAGAGGGGGGAAAAAAGTCACAAATGCATACGTCCAGTGTTGCCATTAATATACAGTCAAGTGTGTTTTTTATACTCTGTGGGGCTCAACAAGCTCTCAACTATGTTTGCTCTGCAACTGGAGAGCACAAGACAAGGCAACGCTAATGTGTTCACCCCATAAAAGTGTTTTTTGGTGCATATGCAAAGAGTAACTGAGACATTTGAGCATGACAGTATGCGCATGTTTGACTATGCATTGTTATACACGACTCTATAGGGGAGCAGTGTGTATAAAGGGGAAGCGCACAGTAGCTGCACAGAACAGCTGTGAGCAAACATTGCATCAGACTTTGCAACTAGAAATCAGGGTTGCTATCATGTTTTATTCCAATCTGAATTCCCAACAATAAATGCACAGCAACACAACGTAAAGAAGCGTGAAACAATGTTGAATAATGTCTGGCTCCATAATTCATGTGTCAACAGGATGCTTTGGAGCCGAACAGATCAGAGGATTTTTGTGAGCAAATTATGCAATAAAAGCTAAGTCAGATGCGACTGGGGAGAAAGGGAGAAACTGTAAAAGGAAAAGGAAAAACAAGTAAAAGTCAAGAGAAATTGTCAAACAAACTGAAGACATGAATAAGTGTAAAAGATCAAATGAATTATTTGTCATTAATTATGCAACCCTGGGTCCTACAAATGACATTTATAGATAAGTCTTTTATTCTGTCAGTTGTGTTTAGAGGGAAACACATTTTTTTTTCAGGGAACAAATGATTAATTATTTGTTATTAATGTAATTCTATAATTTATTATTGAACGCAACAGAATCTTTTGAGAGGCGAAAGGAGGGTCTTTGCCGCTGGAGCCCCGTGTCTGCATCTGTTTAGGCAGCAAAAGCAATGCGGTTAATGAAATCATTAAATGTGCAGTACATATAAAGCAGCAAGCAGCCAGTCTAGTTTAGTACAAAGACTTGAAACAGCGGGGAATACATAACCAGCATCACTCTAACCAGGAACTCTAAAACTCACCGAATAACATCTTGTCTTTTTTTTTTGTTTGATCCTTATAAAAACAGAGTCAGATGTGGCTGGAACCAGTGATGTCCTGGAGACTCTGCTGGTTGCCTGGCTACTGTTACCCCCATATACAGTCTATATGCTGCTGCTGTCATACTGAGTGTGAAAACATGTTAGTGGTATTGATCCTCTGATCTAACTCTAAAAAAAAAGCGCCGAAAAGTCAAACTTTTGTTATAACGTTATGAAAATGATTAATGCAGCTGAGCGACCGAACACCTTGCACGTGCACACATTCCTGTCCAACACAGCTCATTCAAAACCATCAAAAAATGTTTTTTTTGCTACAAGCAGTCAGAAAATGCATCACAAATGTTGTCAGTGAACATGCTGCAGATGCACATGTTCAGAATCAACATTTTGTTACTTTCCACATCATGTGCATCAATAGGATTTCTTCATTATGTAAATAAAAAAATACGTTTGCCTGACCGTCAAAACACGCTGTTAGAAATTAATAATATTGCAACGTCATTCCTAGGAGACAGGGTAGATCTCGGTGAAGTAACTTTGAACTGTTAGCCAGCTAGCAAATTAGATTCGTAACCAACAGCCAGCTACGTCTTTGACATTCCCTCTGAGTGGGGCTGAAGCAGACACATGCGCGATCTTCAGCCTTACATGCGTACTCATAAACGCAAACACAAATGCTGTCCACGCCTGTAGACTGCTAACTAGCCCAAACGTTCGCCAATAAATCAAAGTGCGTCTTTGTCAGCTGGATGGTTAGACACTAAACACACACCCATGGAGGAAAAAAAAAAACAGTTGGCAGCTTCACACACAATTACGTAGCCTGCAACAGGATCCCTTTGGGTTAAAAGCATCAACTGGCCCCGCGTATGGCGCGATTTGGAATTCTCTTTTAAACACAAAAACATCTGCATGAAAGTGGGAGCTTGTTTGGCTCTGTGTGTTTGTTTGCCGGCGCACACGCTCGCACATTTGCATGTAAAGTTTTCTCTCTGTCTTCAAAGGAGGAAACGCAACAGAGCCGGGCATACCTAGAGGGAGCGGAAGAGCTGCCGTGCACCAGCCCCTCCAGCCTGCTCTGCATGCTTTATGTGTCCGACGGTAACAATATGTATGCATTTCCACATTCAAAGAGACCAGTGAATATTTGAATAAATTGCAAACTGACAGACCATGCTTTAGAGAATCAGAATGAATAATGTGCAGGGGATTTCTTCCTTGATAAGTCCAGCTACCGTCCTGTTTTTCTGCAAAATTAGGAGATAGAGAAGAAAGTAAAATAAAAAAGAACATGATTGAAGGATGGATTTAAAACCAAGGAGACCATAATAAACATACTAATTGTGTCCGTGCCTGTTCTAAGTAAAGCCTGACGCGTGTTTAACCAAAGCCCCGGTCAATTTCTACAAAAAAGCTTCAATATTAGGAGAACTAGAACGGGGTCTCTGCTATGTTTGCTGAGTTAAATATGCAGTGACGCATTAGTATCACAGGCAGCTTGTCTGCTTGATAGCTGCAGACATATCAGTGAAGCCTTGCCTCCAGCAAGACGGAGAGTGAGCAGAATCTAACCATCCGATCTGCTGAGCCTCTCCAGGTGAGCCGAGCTCTAGAAACCCGGCTCACTGTTGTCACCAGCTGCTACGTTAGCACGCCGCCGAATCTATCCAACACAGAACTGCTGCCTGCTGCTTCAAAAGGCCTTCTTCAAAATATTCCCCTCTGCCTCTCCATCCCCAGCGATCTCTCCGCCACTTTGTACCTGCAACGGTAGGCTGAAAGCTCTCCCTCCGCCTTGTCAAACGGAGAGAGCGGGCTTTGAGATGCTATCTCGCCGAACGCGGCGTATTCTGAACAGATGTAGCTCACAAAGGAAGGAGTGTATAAAACAAGACAAGTGGAAGAGTTTTGTCACGGAGACAGGGGTGAAATTTGAGGCATTAGTATGCATGGGTGCATCTGCATGTGCATGCAGTCCCATGCACACACATTGCATCTTGCTTTACGGATGATGATTAGGAACAATGACATTTAGTTTGGTAAATGCCAGAGCCTAATGGGCAGAGTTAAGAACAGTTAATGATGTCTGGTGCGAGGCTCCGCTGACTTAGTGTGAAGACATTAGAGAGTCGCAGAGACCTGTTTTCTCAAACAGTCAGAGCAATGTGTTGAGGTGCAATGGAAAGGAAGGTCCTGGCACTTAAAAAAAAAACAGCGTCCTTTTTCCTCTTTTCCTCTGTAATTCCTTTAAGTTAACCATTTGTGGCCTCCTTTTTTTTTGAAAAAAAAAAGCTGACTCCCACCATCAACCTCATCAGTCTAACCGTTTTTCCTCCTATTCGGACTCACCACCCCCCCCCGTCCAATCATTTCCTCCCCCAGTCGTACTCCGGCATAAATCACCTCTCTGCGATAGTTTTAATGGCTTTTTAATGAGCCTAATGTTTTCTGTTTTAATGAACTTCTTACGTCAGCCTTAATCATTTTAGGGGGATGAAAAATGATTGAGAAATGGCCTACATTAATTTAATTTACTGTTCAATCTGCACAGCCCTCTTTACAACCCTGGGAAGGCCGGGGCAAGTAGGAAAGAGGGGAAGGAGGGAGGCATGGGAGGAGGAGCGGAGGGTGGTCCTATCGGCGAGTGGGATGAGAGAAAGAAGATTTCAAAAGGAAACAAGCAAGGAAATGGAGGAAAATGGGTCCGAAAATCAAATAATGAGAGACCACAATGCATGACATGCAGTGGTAAAAAGAGAAGGAGTAAAAAAAGAAAAAAACAAGTGAGAGAGAGAGAGAGAGAGAGAGAGAGAGAACGGGAATGGACTGGATGGTGTAGGAGCAGTAATTTATGAGGCCAAGGTATAGGCTTGTTGTTCAGGCTTATCTCCAATTAGGCTGCATTGTTGAGGCCTGCCAATGCTGGTTTCTACCACTCTGTGAGACCAGCAGATTTACATAGCCATTAACGCAGCAAGCCCTGAATAAATGAGCACAATATTCAGCATCTGTTGCTCTATGTCTGAGTTTTCTGTCTAGCTTTTGTTGATTCTTGCTCACTCTTGCTCTGGTGTTTTTTTTTTCCCTCCCTTTTACTTCTTTCTCCATCGGTCTTTCTCCTGAGTGACACTTAGGGTTGTCATTTTGCCAACTTCAAATTAACGGAGCCGTAAGCCAGCTGGTGAGGCCTTATAATCTAGGAGCATCTCTTCCTGTATGCAGTTTGTACGTCGGTTTACCCAAGGACACCTTACCTTGCCAGCGCGCCGCGAGAGTCAGCCCTCCGTTTCACTGTGTTGATAGTAAAAGGCTGCGAATATGCCAAGGCTGGCTGCCAAGATTGCTTTGCACTACCTGAGCTAAGTTGTCCTTTACGGTTTGTGTGTGTGTGAGAGTGTACGGCTTGTCTGTCCTCAAAGCTGGGAGCATTACCATGCACCACTGATTATATGAAAAATCACAGCTGTGGCTGGTTACTATAAGTGCTGATGTGTTTAATGACCCGTCGCCGGATTTGTGTGAGGGTGGACGCCGGTCTTGATGGGAATCAGAAAGTTAATGCTGAAATGAAACCAAACACATATATTATTCTATCAAAAACAGATGACTGTCGGCCATGACGTTTTTTCCACATAGCTGTGTACCTTTGCCTGTGCATGTTTTCATGTGTGACGGATGTGCCCGTCCTCTAACAGACGGACACGCTGACCCCGTCTCCGCCTTAACGCTGACTGAAAGATGAGATTCAGAAAAGGGAAACGGTTCCGCCCCGCCCCTCGGGGTATAGACTGATATGTCTTCCTGTCTGCTTAAGATACTCGACATGCAGATCCTCCACAGTCTGCTGCCATCGCACCGTTTCTGTATTAGTATCCACCTGTCTCAGCTCAGCAATCACTTTTTTCTTTTTTTTTTTTTTTTATTCTGCTAATGTCCAGCCGTCAATCTCCTCTCCTCTGTCCTTCAATCACTTTCGCTTATACTCTGCTTTGCCGGTCCCCTCTCGACAAACAATTTCAGACCCGTTTTTGTTGGGGTGCAATCCAAATTCAGAATAAAAACCCTGCATTTCAGCGGCATGCTATCATTGTCAGAAAAGTCTGCACTGCTTTGAGATGTTGAGGGGTTTGGCAAAGACAATTTGAAGTTAGAAAAGCTTGATGAAAAATGAGGATTTTATTCTTTTTTTTTTTTCTTATTCTATGTTGGATCTTTTTTTCAGCATCGTTTGGTACGAAGTGGTTTCCAAAACAGGCGCTATTGTTTGAGACAGAATCAGATTTGTATCAAAGCAGATAAGAGATACTCGTGAAGATACTTGATATTCCGCGTGTTGCGGCCCGGAACATATTGAGCGAGCCGCTGTGAGCATTTCTTTTTCATCGTTTGAGTTTCTGTTTTGAAGGTTGTGTTTGTAATTGGCTGCGATTGTTTACTGGAGGAATATGATTTCATGAGTTATTTACTATACAACAGGTGTCCAATGACAGAGACAGGCAGTCAGTGCATCATTTAGCCACGTGAAAATGATGCTATTTAGATGTCTGAGCAGGGGTGTTCATATTAGTGCTGAATGTAACCAAGGGCGTTACCACACCATTTTAACACCCTTCCAAACACACTTACACATTTCACAGCTGCCTGAAGCCGTCCTGGGCGGATTTATCCAGGTCACCAGGCTGCACGGGAAACACGTGGCCATAGGCGGGTGCGTTGCCAGGCTATTAGCGCCGCGATGCCCCAGGCTCCTGAATCACACCGTTGATTTACTGCTGCACAGAATCATATTGCTGTCACTGTGCTAAATCGCTCTGCAATCTAAGAGAACAGTTTGTTTTAATGTGTGCAAGTCATGTGAACAATAAATGTGCTGCAAATAATAATTAAAAAAAATGTATTCATCCATATAATGTCGGAAAGTTAGACGTTACAGCAAATGATTGTCATTTACTTGTTTTTTATGTTTGGACAGTGTTGGTCTGCTGGTTGATCAGTCCACCACTGTGGCCCAGGGTTAAATATTTTAAGAATTACTGATTAGATATTATGTCGTACCCTTCAGTCGTACCTGTATTTTGTGCTCAGTGCTAATGAGCACATGTAATCACATTTGTCCATGAAGATTCTCAGTCATCCAGGTCCTGGACTTCCTGCCAGTACAGGCATTTTAAAATTCTACTACTGAGTTAGAACTGAATTTAACAACATTTTCAAAGAATGTCAAGAAAGTCCAGCTGACTTTCTTCTAACTCACTAACAAATGAACGTGATAAAGCTCATGTGGGCATTTACTGAGAGGAACTGTGTGGTGCTTTGTAAATTAACTTCTGTACTGTTTGTGGATTGATCATAACAGTCACCATGTTTGGGCATAGGGTGATTCATGAGATGAGGTACCAGAGCACCTCAGGCCAAAAATCAATGATTGACTTCTTGGTTGCAGTCTCATGTCTTCGTCACTCCGGTGATCACTACCTGGCGGGGAGTTGGATCAGATGGCTGGGGTAGGCCGAGAACATGCTGGAGAGATTATATGTTTAATCTGACTTGGGGGAGGAGGAGGATGCCTGGACTACCTTGCAGACAGGTGTCAGAAAATGGACTGATGGATAAAAATGACTGCTGAATGACTTACAGCAAGGTTTCTGTTTTAGAAAACTAAAGAAAAGAAAGAAAAGTAACAGATGGCCAATAAGTGAAAATACAGCTCAAAAGTTTGAACACCTCTCAGGTCCATTATACCATTGTACTCTATCACTCACCCACTGGTAAATGTCCTTGCTCTTTGTCATGTTTCTTCAATACCTTTATTAGTTTATTTGCACTGGATCTTGCTGATAGGGAAGCAAAAGAAAATGAATCAAATGAATGCCGCCTCAATGCCCACAGTGTGTCAGCTCCATTCACCATATCTACAGTATTTTCTTAGCTGCATAAAACTTACCTTGCCCTCAACTTGTTCGTCATTGCCTTCACATTTTTGCTCTCCTCGTGTTACATTTTCAAACCCGTTCATGTCCTCACCCTCCACACCCTCTGAGCTGACCCATCAGCCAATCTCCAGACCTTCAAACTGACTCATTATGTAACCATCTCTACACAGGCAGGTAGACCAGACATGTCACAGTCAATCTACTCCCGCAAGACTTTAACAAGCTAAAGTGGATGGACAGGCCATTTCACAGGCCAAGCCCCCACCAAAAAGAAACTAGTTCTGGACAAGCCCTTGCCCGAATGTGTGTGTGTGTGTGGTGTGCGTGTGTCTGTGTGCAGTCAAGC
This sequence comes from Amniataba percoides, assembly GCA_037176925.1. NCBI lineage: Eukaryota > Metazoa > Chordata > Actinopteri > Centrarchiformes > Terapontidae > Amniataba > Amniataba percoides. The sequence goes on along the minus strand of JBAJHX010000053.1, from coordinate 18,467,326 downwards.
CCGCACACATACTGTACGTGCAAACACAGTGAGATTTCCTCCGCCTTAGGACACTTACATAAGACTGCCAGAGCAAGACAGGGATGAGATGTGGAAAGACCAGAGAGTAAAGTGAAAGACTGAGAGACAGTGTGTGTGTGTGTGTGTGTCCATCTGTATGTCCACCCGTCTGCTTATCTGTCTGGGTATGTGGGTTTCTGGAGGGTAATTAAATGTAATTTTGTCAGCTAACCAGCTCTGGCTCCCTTTTTAGACACGGGAAAACCGCAGAAGTAGAAAGAAACCAGATGGGTCATGGCCAACAGGGGTGTTTGTGTGTGTGAATTTATGTGCAGGTGGGTGGGTGAGAGAGAACGAGACAGCTCTAATTCCCAGACACCACCCCTTAGGGACTGGAGGTGGAATTGAACATAGTCTAGAAGGGACAGCTTTGACAGCCTCCCTAAATACGCCCAGTAATGTTTTCACTCACACTGGACTGAGGGAGATCTAATCGTAGCCTGGATGCACATTACTGGCGCGAAAGCCCTCACAAAGTCTTTGTGCTCATCCAACCCGAGAATGCCAAGGTGGCCATTTTTCTAAAGCCGTCCTGGTTTGGAGCAAAGGGAACATGTGCACAGGAAATGCAGATTTACGCCACCAGCGTGTGCCCGATGGTTCGTGATGAGTCTGGACGCGCAAGTCTTTGTTTTCAAGCTTTGTTTAGTCAGTGCACTTTTATAGTGTACCTAAAACATGACATGATGCATCGCCCTCATGACGAGCCTTGGGGCTCTGCATCCATCCTCATCTGTGAGTAAACTTCAAGGTTTGTAATTCACCTCCTGTCTTTGCATTGCTTTGTTTTGAGATTGTAGCAGGGCCATTATGTACTTCGTCAAATAAGTCGTGGAGGGCCCAAGAACATATTTTCAGATAGACACACACAGTCTCAGAGATGCATGTCCTGGGAAATTGCAGCAGCTCGGGTAATTTCAATCGATCAAAAAAAAAAAAGAAAGAAAGAAACAACTGGGTTTAGTGTAGCATTTTTCTACCTAACTACTGTATGTTATGGCTCTGCTGCACTTAAAACACTGTTCCTTTTGTGAAATAATGTGTCTTTGTCTTGAGCGTGCAGCAGTTTCAATGCGCTCACAGGTAAATGTGTCATTAACACTCATGTATCATTAATCACATGTAATCTATTACTCAGCCTATGCTGCATCAAAGTTGCAAATCTCTAACAGCCTTACATCTTCTGTTGTTTGCATTAGGAGGCATTTCCTGATCATCAGCAGCAAACATTAGCTTAATTAGCTGTGCTGTCTGACCGCCGTGCACCACTCAAAGTCTCACATTCAGCTGACCAAGAACGCAGGCGAAGTTTGCTGGCAAAGTATAAAAGAGAGTTCACCCGGACTTTGTTTTTTTGCTGTTTGGGTCAAACACTTCAGATGTCCATTTAGCCGCTCGGCCCTCTTCAGTCAAACTCTGGCTCGATACCCTTGGACAGCGGAACCTCTCTGACGTCAGAAACACGAGGGCGAGAAAATCTTTAACAGCGCCTCGTGCTGCGGATGTCGCCTAAAAAAGAGCCAGCACCTGCCAGCCTTCGCGCCGCACATCATTTTAAGATCTGGATGACACTTTCCCCAGGTCTGGTTCGTGCGCTGGCGGAGATTTGCGCGAGACAGACATCACAACCAGCCCACACACGCTTCTGGATTTACCTCGGTGCAAGGCCAAAGACTGTTTCGCGGAGCACGCTGATTAGTGCCGCACACAAGCCTAACGCTGGCAGGGCCAGTGCCATCACTAATGCTTGTTGTTGGAGACACACTAATTAGGGATGTTAAGAGCAAACTTATAAATGTGCCAGGCGTCATAGTTTGTGACTCAGCCCAGAAAATGATGCTGAACCATCTGGGCGTCAAAAAGATGGTCATTAATGTGGGAACTAATGACATTTTAGTCAGTTTGTTGCCTCTGATGTGACGTTCGGAGTCACGCTGAGGCCCCAGAAGCTTCACCTCGGCACCTTCTCACAGAGTTCCTCGAGAGAGAAATGATGACGCGGGATGCTGAACTGCCAGTCAAGTTAACTCTGGTGGAGGCACTTGTTAAAAGGAAGTGAATAGCAGTTTTTTTTTTTTTTTAGTATTGCTGGACAATAAACGTCAGGAGTATTCGGTGTGCCTAAACTCAATTGGCAGCATCCACCGCGTTCCACTCAGCAGTAGATCAAGAAAATAAAGACTGACACCCTCTCATGATGTTTGGCAAGCCAGCGGCAAACCAAAACTCTGAGACATCAAGCACCATCGAAACGCATTTATTTATTGTTATGGCGGACTATTTTTTGGCACTAGTAAGTCAAAAAAATTTGTCAAAAAACTATTATATGGAGAGGGCTCCATATAATAGTTTTCACTATTTTATTCTCATGAGCATTATTCTCATATCCATCAATTGGAGTAACACAGATTCTCAACAGTGGCACAGTTTTAACCCTGTCCTACCTGCTGCTGAACTGACCGCAGCGGTGTGGTTGTTTGGGCTTATTACCCTGTATTAGCCTTTATTTATTTATTTATTTTCATCGGTAAGTGCTGAATAAGCAAAGTGCTTTGGAGCCACACTGTTGGAAATGAGTTTAAAGGGCCTCTCTTTCTGCCAGGGCCTCACATATTCTCTTCACAAGCATTTGTTTTCACAGCACTGTGGCAGAGGCTCAGGGTTTTTTTTATATTAATTATTTGCTCTATTCTCTCCCCTCATGCATTTTGCATTATGAATGCTTTCAGACAGCAGGTTCAAGTTTGTTTTTTTCCCCATAATATATAGCTGCTCCTATACAAAATCCTCTTTCTTAGAAACTAAAAACTTCTACTCTCCTACATATAATATCCATAGTAGACCTGTATTATTTATACATTCAATGCTGCTTGTGACACACACTGGCCTCTGGCTCTGTAGCCCTGCCTCAAAGAGGGGCATTTACTGTTTAAAGTGAAAGGAGAATATCGATTTCAGCGCCAATAGTCTGTCCCCTCGTCTGTCATGTTGTGCTGAATACATTTACACCACAAAGTGCCTCTTCATGTGCCCTCCTGCTGAAAACTACATATAGCGGGTACCAAAGAAGACTTTCACCTTAAAACTGCCGTGTTTGATGATTCTTCTCTCTCCGGTTTAGGTCTTATTCCGCAAAACTGCCTACAACACAGTAATGCCGCTGAAACCTTGAACAATGCGGAGAAACTGTCAGGAATTCATGCATGACATAAGTATTTTTTACCTCTCTTCACCTATTAATGTCCTGTTGTCTCGGCTGTGAATTGTTTCTGGGCGGTGTACAGCCACAGATGGATCCGCTGTGGGGTTCTGCTGGTGATTCATATTAATGGACCTGACCCCAACCCCTCCTTTCCTTTTTCTTCTTCCAATCTTTCTCCCCCCTGTTCCTCCCACTGCTCACTGTCTTTCTCATCCCTTCCAAACACCCAGGAGACAGATGGACCAACACTCAACTTCACACCATTTAGCTTTTCAAGGCTGCTAAAATAGTGTGTGTGAAGAGGTGGAATGAGTGAGTTGGGAAACAAGGACTCTGTGTGCGTGTGTGTTGTGTGCGCACGTAGCTTTGTGTGTATGTGTGAGACGGTGAAAGAGAGAGACGGTGAAAGCGAATGAGCAGACACACACTGCATTAAGCATGTCTGTGCGCTTGCACGTTGTGTTTAGTGCATGTAGTTGCGTGTTTGGGTGTGTGTTTGTGCGCACACGAGGGCAATGGTGTGAGGTTGGCAGGCAGGGGAATGTGGGGAGTAAATGAAGGACTTAGTGCTCTACACGACTGACTGGTCAAATCTATGATGCTACCTTGAGCTTCCCTGGCTGCAGTCAGACACTCCTGCCCGTCCAGTAATAGAGACTGAGTGCTGCTCTGTACCGAGCTGGAGACCCGCACTGCACCGTCTGCATACAGTGCAAATGCATCGTAAATTTATTGTGTAAAAAAAGTACTTTATACGTTTTTACAACAGCAGTTAGAGGCAGGGCATATTGGCAAACATGATTATCATTATTGGCAATAAATATTATAGATTGCACTGTGAATTCTATCAAGGTGGCAGGAGCATCATCAGAAAGTTGTTTTTTTGTTTGTTTTTTTAATGTTTTTGCCACTCAGTATCATCCATTTTTTTTCTATCAAGCATACATTTCTTTCCTCAACTTTCAGTTAAGTTCAAAAGTTTAGTGTGCAGCTTCACCAGGCTGCACAACCACAATATTATAAGAGTTTTTTATTTGTATTCCGACACTCCATCAATTTGGGACGTGGCTCTTTCTCTGCAAATGTTTCAACTTGTTATTTCAAAGCACACAGGTGTTATAATAGCATTAAAAATGACTTTGTTCTATTCAGGTGTCCCCTGTAGGCCGGGCATTACACAATACCAGGACCCTGAAACTGAAGCAGCTGAATGGAACATTAATTTCCTTTTAAAGTGTTCAACAATTTTTCATGATTTCAGGACACATTGTGAAGTAATGCCAGGCTTATTAAACCGTGCCTTCACCCCTCTCTGCTACCCACACCCCAGGTCCATTCAGACGCTGAATAGTGGTGAGATTGAAAATGCTGTTTTGTCAGCTACTGTTTCCAAGATCAAGAACGAGCATTCGATCTCAGCTGCCGTGTCTCTATTCGCTTACTTCTATACTATACTCGCAGTTTTGAGTGTATAAATGGGTTCACAGTTATGCAACAACAGTGTCAGAAGGTGCTCTGTGCTACAGTGAGCACAGCACACAAGAACGTTGGAGAAAAAAAAAGCACTTTTCTTTGTAGTTTTTCTAAAAGAAATCCAATTCAATTGCAGTCAAGAAAACAAACAAGCCGACAATAGCTGTCAAATCTTGGCAACAATGATCCGCCCCGTTGCAATTTACCATTAAAAAGAGCAAGAAGACAAAGAAGAAGAAGGAGTGGTCAAATGTTGGGATCGTCATTTCTTCATTTTAAGACAGCGTTTTAAGATAACATTCTCAAAAAGTCCTCAAAGTGCTCAGAAAAAGGGAAATTTCAACACCTACATTTCCATCACAACTCAGCAAGAGGTCATCTGATAAGGAAGATCATGTGATTTGAGCAAAACATGATCAAAACAGATCTTGACCCCCCCCTCCCCCCCCTTCATTTCATTATGTGAGTGTTTCTCCGGCCTCTCCACCGCACCTTGTGTGTCTAATGTAAGATAAAGGCAGAGGGTCCCCTGAGCCCAACTAACTTCACCGAAACCAAACCTAAGCCTTTGTCCAATTGTAACAGGATGCCTCCGTCTCTGCGGGATGACGCCCTGCGCTTTGATATCTGACACCATGATTCTCCCCTTGGATGATGAAATTGACTGTCATTTTAGTGCAAGGGCTACAGTAATGCAGCTGCTGTATTGGACCACCGAGGCAAAGAGAGAGCAGAGGCACAAAGCCAAACTCTCATTTTCCCACTCAATTCTTTGTTCTGACCCTCACCCTTGGTCACAAGTTTTGACAGTAATAAGATCCCAGACACACGCAGAGCAAAATGAATTTTATCCATAGGTTGATTGGCTTCTCCCTCCATGACGGCGTTTGGATCAGAGAGGTGCCCCCGGGGTCAGGCTGCAACTTCTCCACATTAATGGGAGCAGGCGAGGTGGGTCGGGGACTGAGTGCAGACAGCCCCCCCTGGGACTGCTGCTTTGGGGGTAAGCAGGCTCAGGCCGACTGTCGGGGAAAAAGCAGGACACGCTGAAGGGACTATAGCTTCCAGCTGGCGCAGGAGTGTGTGGGGACTCCTGGGGAGCAGCTGAAAGACGTTCATAATCTGTCGTCTGCTTGACACTAATGAGGATGAGACAGTAGATGGATAGACGGAGGATTTCACTGCCGCTGCTGAACTCAAGATTATTAAGATATTAAGACCGTGGCGGCATTCACAGATGATGGTTTTCTTTCTGCAAGTCACTGAGTGGTTGTGTGAGTGTGAGAGAAAGAGAAACAGGTTCATACTTGACTGGGGCCTACAGGAGTGTGCCTCAGTGATACTCTGCTTATCTGCTGTGTCCACCATGAGAGATTTCGCTTGCTGTGACACTGAATCACTGCTGATGTACAGACTTTGCGCACTTATATCCCCCAAAACATTTGCTTTAATGCGTTATTAAATTATCCTAACAAACAATACTTTATCTACTTTGTGTCTTTTGTATCTTACTTTTTTATGAGCCATGTCCACATCCATTTATGTTTTGAAATATTTTTTCCAGTCACGAGGCTATTGAAGGTTGCTTTGCCCTCACAATGGGTTCATGGGAGGCTAAATTCATTTTTTTAGTCCTGCAGATCTTTTCTTCTGCAAAATTGCTTTGCTTGAGAGACACATGATGATGATATCCTGAAAATCTGGAGAGGCAGCGCTCACGAACTGCCACGACGGTTCAACTGGGATGTTTTTAATAAGGTTTAAAGCAAGCATATGAGGACGAAAACAAGCTTCTTATTGGTTTCAAAACTAAATATATTAATTTTTAGATTTAACAATTTCCAAATGTGAAAATGGCAGACTAAATATCACTGTCTTCCAAAAATCAGTCAAAAACACAATCCTAGGACTAGACACAAATTGCTGAAGAAGATGTATTAAAACCATTTCAATTGGATAATTTCACAGCCTACAATAAAACTGTAGTGAGGATTTCCAGTGAAAGGCCAAACCAGAGAAACCATCTGAGGCTACCTTATTACACATACAGGTTCAACCTAACAGACACATTGACCACAAATTTCAAAATCCAAACTCTAACTTTTCAGCTGTTTACAATCTATCCTCTGTCCAGATCAAACAAACAGTAAAGTTTTTTTCTTTTTGAGGGATATCTCTTCCAAATCCACTCTAACTCCGGGTGAGACGGGCACGTAACTCCAAAGGTCTTCTCTGCCATTCATGCCTTTCCAAATCTCTGTGTCCACTTGGATTCCATCTCCCTCTGCCACCTTTTATCAGTGTGGTCACTGCGCTCACTTCTCTATCTCCACTGATGCAAAGCAGTCTGTGCACCACTGAAGTAATGTCCTTGCAGTCCAGTGAAAGTCGGCCAAACTAAACAATCTCTAAAACTGGGGATTTAAAACTGCGATTTGCGCTAAAGATCTTGAGCATGCAAAGGCAAGTCGTTATGGGAATGCAAATCACAGATTGTCCGCTTCCCTGAAATTCTGGAGCATTGATTTTTTTTTTTTTAAATAAACAAACACACTGTTTTGCAGAGACAGCTTTAAAGTGAATACAATTTAAACATATGGATTAAAACTGCAAAAAACACAAAAAGTTCAAATTAATGGTTGCGTCTCCTCCGTCATTATTGTCTGTTTATTCATGCTCCAGGCTTGAGGTTGGAGAGAGGAGGTATCTTGCTGCTATGGATTCAGTGCACTGTGAGATATAACTTAAGCCACTTTTCTACATATGTTTACATTTTGGCAAATTGGCACCATTAAAAGTATGCTGAATTATGTATTAGCAGTTTCTGTTTTTGATGTAAAGATAACTGGGTTACTTTGACACAAAAGAATAAAAAAAAAAATAGATTTTCAGACAAGCTCTGCAATTACGACAAATGTCTTTTGTTGTGGTTTCTAATCAGATTTATGGACGTTTATCAGAGATAATCACCTAACTGGAGAGGGTAAGTCAGACCTGGTCTAAAAATACATGTATAATGTCTGCGTGTTTGTGCCAGTTTTAATGCAAATTGCAGCAATTGGGTGAAAATGGTTTCGAATTGAGCCGCATGTCGCAGCTGCAGCTCAAACTGCTCACTGTGTTGTTAAGTGGGACAAATC
>JBAJHX010000053.1:18438240-18452721 GCA_037176925.1 Amniataba percoides | reverse complement strand
TTTGCACTTATGATAAATAACACATGCATGTGTGCTGTGTTCAGATGATTAGACCTTTACTGCAACCGCTGTAAAACAGTTCTGTTTGTGTTTCAATAAAAACTGGTACCAGAGAAGAAAACACATTTTTTTTATGTCCCGTCATATCATCAGATTAGAAACAATTAAGGAGCTGAAATCCCATATTTTCACCCAGACACAAGCTTAACTGAAGTTTATTGGACAACATTAAAAGGAGAGATGTGCAAGGCATTCATAAATTCAACAAAAGTGATGGCATTTTTACTTTTTGTTTTGCCAACTTTTCTTGAAAAAAAGCATGCATAATGAATTTCAGACAAGGTAATGGCCAGTATTTTTTGGCTACAATATCAATATCATCAGAATATCATTACAGAGTCCAGCGTATGAGAGCTATGTAATAAAGCAGATCATCTCTTTCACTGTAACTACAGTGTAGTTAGTATGTGAGCTGCAAAATAAAGTAGTCCCTTATGCACCCTTTAATTAATAACTATGCACCAGGTGGCTTAAAAAGTACTTACAGTTAAATTCACATTTAGGTCCCCCCCCCAAATACAAATTTGGTACCCCCTTACTCCCTGTGCACATTTCATTGGTCCCCATGTGTGCAAGTAATTACACTGAAACGTGACGGATGTAATCTTGAGCGTTATCACATATTCATGACTGGTCCGTGCCAGTAAAAGCAGCTAAATTAATGCTGATAATGTGTCATATCTTTCCCCCCCCTCTTCCACTCACATACTACCTCTCAACTGTGTTTGTCTGGAGCTAATCACTTAGCATATGAGCACATCAATATTAAATTCTGCCACTGTCAGCGAGCAGCAATAATCACAACAAGTGCTAATAATGAAGCACAGCAAACCTTGTCAGTTTGCTGAAATAATCTATAAACATCAATACACCATCCAGCGTACACATCATCCAGATGACAGGTATTGTTAACAGACTATACATGTCTGCATGCTACAACACAATTTCAACTGACGCGGCTGCTCGCCTGGTGTCACATCATAATTTTCTGTTGGTTGATTAAACTTGCCATCATTTATGTTAATTGCAGGATGGGTGATTTCTTTTTATACTCGGCTGTTTCCTGGTTGGCAATTTTCTGGAGTCTACTAAATCAAACTATTAAGAAAATCATAAATTCTCTCTTTTATTGTTGTTAAGAAAATGCACACTGAACCGCTTTCAGTTGCCTCAGCCTGCAGTGAAAGATCCCTCTGATTACTGATTACACATTGTGCATCCTGCAATTTAAAGAAGCAAGTTTCCCTGTTTTTAATTTAATTTTTTTTTCCTGCTGTAGGGTAGAGATGTACATTTTCATCTGAGTGATGCACCACTGACAGCATGTACTGTTCTAGCATGAAGCACAAAAGGAGCGCCTGCATCACACATATGGGCTGAAAAAAGGGTTTGGAGTGCATCTCTCTTCTCCTCTTCAATCTCCCCCTTTTCCCCGAGTAGTCTGAACAGCACTGTTATCTCTACCTGATATGGAATCGCACTGTACGGAGCACATCATAAGAGAGCATGCACCATTTGTGTATGCGTGGGTGTTTGTGCGTGCGCACGTGGGTCTTGTGTAGCGCCTTCCTCGCGATCCAGACGTGGCACTGAGACAGAGGGGGTGGGGGGCGAGTTCGACATCTGCAAATTGAATTCTGCCCAAACGTGACAGTGATGAAGTGTTGCTCATAGCAGCCGTGATTGTCTCTATCTTCGCTCCTGTCCGTGAGTATTACAGCGGGCCGGCCCGCTCCACAGGCCTCAACCCGAGCTCCAGCTAGCTCATCTATTAATGACACTATTGGAAAATCACATTCATACTAGATACATGTTTTATCAGCTAGAGTTGGCAGGAGGGAAGGCTGGTGTTTGTGTGTCTTGCTGCGTGTTTTTTCTCTCCCTCTGTTTCTCCTTGTAAGATCAGGTGTCCTTAGCCCTCAGGCCAGCTTTTAATAATAGGATAAGGTGCAGAAAATTGATCTGGCTTCACAGGCACAAGCTTTTAGGATTGTGTCAATAATAAAACAAAGTTTGGCCTTTCTCTATCCTGCATTTCTCTTCAGGCGAGCAGAGGACCTCTGTGTTGCACCGTGACTCTTTTTGTGGCTTACACCGCTCAAAAGAAGAGAAAAGGACGAGTAGGAGGACAGACGAAGGGAAGGAGGAGAAGGTGTGGTTACCTGGGGAGATAAAAGAATTTAGAAAGGAACTGAGGCAGAGGCACCGCAGCGGAGTTACCTTTCTCCTACAGGGTGTAAAAGAGCGTCCGGGAAGCAGAGTAAGTTACGGGGAAAGAAGTCAAGAGTAAACAGGGATGGAGGGCAGGTCCTGGAGAGCGGAATAAAATGCAGGCTCAAAAAGAGAGGTCATGTAGAATAAAGAAGTAATTGATCAAATGGGGAAAGTAAAAAAAAGAAAAAAAAGGAAGCATGGTTTGCAGCTTACATATGTTCAACAGCAGCACTGGATGCCCTCCAGGTGTGCTGAAAATAGTGCAGCACAGGAAGGATTTCAATACCCGCTCTTCAAACAAACACTTGAAAAGGTAAAGTGGAAAAATATGGCTCCCCATATCCAGTTCCTTGGAAATCAATGCACTCTGAAGTTTGGGTAACAACAAATACTATACCGTCTCCTATAAAAGCATATGAGAGATCCTTCTTGCTCTGTGGGTGTGTGTTTTTTTTTTCCTTTTGGTATTCTGGACACAGAAGCACTCAGGCCCGAGCTTCCTCCTGTGATATGTGCTGCACTGCTCTCGTTCCACTTTTCCTCCGCGCTCCCACATCTCACTAAATGGCAGGCGAACACAGACAAGACTCAGCTGGTTGACTGACTCCTTCAGTTCACACCAACAATGGCTGGCAGTGGGAGACGGGGCCGCTTCGATGGATATAGCCCCCCATAAACTAGAATCATTTCTCTCCTTCTCCCTTTCCCTCTCTCCATACGTCTGTTCCTTTTTCTCTCTTAGTCGAGAGTGCTGCTGCTGTCAGAGTCTGAGTGATGTAAGAGTGAACTTGCACTGACCTCTCCTCCGGTAATAAGGATGGAGTGACAGAGCCTTCATCATGACACAAGCCGGCAGTGAGGGAAAGCGAGATAGACTGTGTGCGTGTGAGTTTGTGGGGGTACACAGCTTTCTTAAAAACGGGTGGCAGCAGCAGTCCCTACATCACAGTTTATGAAGGTTAAGCAAAAATGTCTCTGAATTTCATCATTCTCAGCAGAGAGAGGACAAAACAAAGAGACGTAAACCTCTCAGCGGCTGGAAACTTCTGAGGTTTTGGGGAAAAAGTCACATCAGAGCAACAAGCATCCTGGGTAATTCTTGATGAGCGCAGTTGCCATGGTGAAGTTCAGCCGGTCCCTGTCGTCTCTGCGTCTGACATTAGAGTACTCTGAGCTTCAGGGGCCCCTGGTGGGAAAAAAGCTACTTAACATTAACAGAAAGCCATCAATTTCACCACTCTGCTTTTCACCTTAATTCAGCAGAGTAGCGTTCTGCTGTTTGTTGAAATGCACCAAACAAATATAGTTCGTACACACAAGGCAGGCAGGGAGACTGGGCACGAGTACTTTAGACCAACAATGGCAAACGTTTTCATGTGTTTGCATGCGCCCTCGTAAGGCCTCCTGCCCTTGAGCCATTACAGTGAAATGAATGAACACACCAGCAACAGCTCTTTTTCTTTCCACTTCCTCTCTTTTCATAACTAGCAAGCATGGCCGCCGCTGCACACAGAGCCATGTCCTTACATGACGCATCTCTGTTGAATAAGAGGGTCATGCAGGGTATGTTTGAAGAAATGATTGGACAGCCTGGAAAAGAACAATAATTTCATGTGAAGCTGGATGAGCAACAAGTGGCAGACTGTGGTACTTTTGGACGGAGCTGAGCAAAACCTGTTCCCCCTTGTTTCCAGCCTTTGTGCCAAGATAAGCTAAGCGGCTTAATAACAAATAATAATGAAAGGAACAGATAGCGTCAATTCTCATATAAAAGGCAGTGTTCATATAATGACAGAGTCTGGCCGGCATCACAAAATAAAGGCCAGTCATTAATTAAGCCTAGGTTAATAAAACATTGAGGGGCATGAAATTGTATGTAGTTTACAACAACAGATCTCACATTATGTGAGTTGTGCATGAGATGAACTATCACATGAGCATCACTTCACAAGTGATGAGTCATGTCATACTCACCACTTTGCTGCTCTTTGTTTCTATTTCTAACCTGTTGAAGCAGTTAAAAGGCCACTTTCTTAGGATTTACCCTGTGAGAGTTAAATCAATTTCAAAGCGCACTTGTCCAAATATTCCTTTAAGATTATACGACATTGAAAGTTTCGGCGACAAGAAAGATGTGGCTGACGAAACGTCCAAATCTCTGTTAATGTACCATGCTTGTTGCGTTGACTTTGTCCTGACTTGTCCCTCTCCTAACTTTTGTTCTTGGTGAAAGGAAACGGCTGACACATACACACACACAGCCATAATCACAAATACACACACACCCTTCCTCCCGCATGGCAGGACATCATGAAAGCTTTTATCGCACACTCCCACTGGTCAGCAGTAAAGAGAGTGAATGAGCGGGACTGACCTTTTCAGATGCACTAAATACCTGAGGCTTGCTTATGCACATGTCTTTATTTGTGTGTGTGTGTGTGTGTGTGTGTGTGTGTGTGTGTGTGCGAGAGAGACAGTGGGGAAAGCAAAGAAAAAGAAAGGGAGAGGGAGAGGGAACAGAGTTTTCACCAGCGGTGCAGCTATCAGCACCAATACGCATCAAGCCTAAAGCGGCCGAGTCCTGATGTCATGGGTGACCTTTACAAGATCAGACCTGCCACTTTAGTTACAGATCAGTCCAGGAAGAGGCACTGACACAGACCTCTTCCGCACTTTGCCAGCATCTCTCCATTTTCTATCTTCCCATGCATGTCCCACCTGTTAGTGTGCACGTCCCCGTCTGTGTGTTTGTCGTGAGACAAAAAGACTCCGGGTGCTGTAGCTTTTTGACAAATAAAATGAGACAATAAAGCCAGTAAGAGCAGCGGGAAGTCCACTTTGTGATTCTGAGGCAATAACAAAAGATCTACTTTAAAGGTAACTGCAAAAGAAATCAATGTTAAAACACTTCAAGCTCTTGTTCATCTTCCCTTCACATCTGTGCTGAAGTGACTGAGTGTCTGATTGGTGAAAATTATCTGAATTTACACACTTTTTGTTAAAGATGGCGAGGGATAAGAGTGCCATGCTTTTGCCTTAAATGCAGACGGTGCAATCGCTTTTATCCAACACACCATTTTGCTCGAGCGGCTCCCGACAGCTCGGTGCTACAGAGGCACGCTGCCTTGAGGTGTCTTCCAGGGAGCGTTCTGTGATGCTCCTAGAAGATATAAGTCGGGTCTCCTGCGCTGACGAGTATGGTATATCTGCAACAAGTCCACCAACACTGCATAGCCCAAGGGGGGGATGAGAGAGTGAAGATGAAAAGAGGCAGAAATCAAAGAAGGAACAAACTCGCGAGTTTTCTTCCTCCTGAAAATAGCATGTGTCGAGTGAGTGACGCAGTGGCCTTTGAGATGAGGATGCAGCCCTCCCCTCCTAAGAGCGAGAGGAGACAGGGAAGGAGGCGGGTGATGATCAGAGGAGGCTGCAGTTGTGTTCTGAAGCCGATCTTGTTGACAGGTCATCCCCTCTGCAAGGCTCAGAGTTGCACGTTGTTTCATCCCCGTTTAAGCCTAATCACAAACATCCTGACAGCGGATTTCATTTTCTCATTTCCAAAAAAAAAAAAAAAAAAAAAAACCTTGTGGGAGAAACAAAGCCTGAATTTAATTTTATCTCTCGTTTTCGTGTGCCGAGATTGAAGATCCGATTAGAATTTCCACAGCCAACAAACTTGTAAAGAGCCATGAAAGTGAGAGACCCCCGTTAATGATGTGAGATTGCAGCACTATTTAATCATAATGATGAGAGATTAAAACAAAAAAAACAAAAAAAAACAAAGGCTTTCCTAGGACGCACATTGCATACATAAAAAGATTACGACAAGCTACGACAGCTAGCCTTAGAAAAACATTAAAATATTAACATGAGGCCCCTCTGTGGTCTTTATGATGTTCTTATGAAAAGGTCCCTGAAGGCTTTTCTATGCATTGTAATAGAAAGCCATAATCCTATGATCTGTAGGCATGTATATAGATCACCATTACAAGTGATCTACTGTTGAGAGTCTAGCATTGTGTCCCAAGGGCAAATTTATGTGGCATCTTCCACCGAGCACTCATCACTTAACCAATCACAATAAAGGACGTTATCATCTAAGGACCATCTCTCTTGTGCTGCCTCCTCCCTGTCTCAGTCATTAGCATAAGCTATGCACAACAGTGTTTACTGCATATGACATCAGCTGTGATAGCAGTGCAACTGATTGCTATTTCAAGCTCTGTAGTGGGTTCCTGTGGGTAATTTGTGTGACTTTCCAGCGGCAGATTTTGATGAAGTGGTTGCTGTCTGGACCAGCTGCAGAATGTAGAACGGCTAACTCTTGACCTGTGAGTGATACGCTGCATGGAGTATCCATCTAACCCAGTCCTGTGATGTGGGCTGTAGTTACTGGTATTAAAGGATGAGAAACATCGCAATCACATCTCTATATTCAAATCATGACACAGCAGTGGATTGGCTATTGTTTTTCCTTGGAAAAACATCATTTTGCTTGATACAAACATCAACCTAAAACATATCATTTGAAATTGCACCAAGGTGTAACTACGCAACCTTAGCATATCATCACATTATGAAGCTGTGATTGCTACCTGGATGTGCTACATGTCCACGCATGCATCCAACAAACACCAAGCAACACAATGGATCTAAGTCCAATATTCACTCTTCTTTTAACTCACTTTTGACCTGCACCAACTCCTGAGGAAAATATCTGCCTCTTCAGGAGCTCATCTATGTTGCTTTCCTTTAAATTTCCTTGCTGTGGGACAAATGAAGGAATTTGAATCTTCCTAAATGCTACGCATTGCTACGGATGACATTTAGACTGAGCCAAAACTATAAAGTTTGGGGTGACAAAGCTAATACACTGACCTGAACTCTCAAGGGGAATTGCAGAGTTCAGTCATAATTCTCTGTAGGGGACAACATTTATATTACACATAACCATTTGACCTAGAAAAGCCTGAGAAAAATAAAAAATATTGATTAGTGGAGCTTTGTCTTTGAGTTTTTTGCTAATTCTCAAACTCATGACAAGTTTATTTATATTAATTTATTCCATCTTAATTTATATTTAATAAATTACTATTCAATTCTGAGACTCAGACTTCTTAAACGTGGTGTTTCTCAACACTGAAGCAGTCATGTCACTCCAAGCTCTAAACCTTATTCAAACTTTTTTTCCCCCAACTTTGAAACAGTACTCTTCAAAGGGTAGAGAAACTGATATTTAATAATTGAAAGTGGGCAGGATCCCACTTGAACACAATCATATGAATAAGGCAGACTCAGTGCAGGGTTGGATTAAGGGGTGACTCTTAAATCCAGCTCAACCAAGAGATTTATTAAAAATTCCACATAATAGCACCTGGGAATAGTCGGCACTGCAGCAACTATCTTAAATATTTTATCAAGCATAAAAGTCGGTCAGCTGGTGTTTGGCAAAGTGTATGTTTGGGTGTGTCTCTCAGTGCTCACTAAGCCCAAAGCATGGATCACAGAAAAAAAGTGAGATGAAAATAAAACTCAAACTAGGCCTCTATCATTATGTGCCAGTGTTTTCTTTTGATTTCTAATACAGATAAGGAATATTTTGTAAACATACGCTTACATGCCAAAGGAATATACAGTAGCACTGACAAGTCCCCAATCCACACGACAGGATGCTGAGATGATGAAGATGCCAACCAAATAAAACAAAGTATATAAAGCAGCTACAAGAGGCCATTAGTGCAGGTTATACAGCTGGGTAAATAATCTGTTTGATCATAAACCAACATTTTACAATAGTTCTGCAACTCAAGGACAGAATGAATGAAAAGATGGCTGCCGTGTTGCAGTCTGCCAGCTTGTCATGATAGTCTGCGTCAACCGCGGCGGTCCGACACACTTTAGCGCCTCTTAGAGACTGCGTGTTTGTGTAACATGAAGTTAAGACGGCTGAGCATTAATCATTTAAGGAAATATCCCGCGTGCGCGCGTCTTTGCCGAGGGTGCTGTTAGACCTCGTTTATTGGGGCAGCTGCAAAATGTTGTTGTGCCCCAGAAAGTAAGTGGGTAAACAAGCAAATAAATAAGTGAGGCAAAATCAAGCTTATTCATAATGAAACCAAATCCCCACTGATCCGTACCCAGGATGAGGCGCAGGGTTGAAGAGGACGGCCGGTGTCGAGGACCACGGCACGACTGGCCATCTGAAACTGTTTCCCCAACGGGTGCAGCAGCATAGAAAAGTCTGTTTGGTAGTCTCGGCATACACCGGCCTGCCAGCTCCTCTGTGTGTGTGTGTGTGTGTGTGTGTGTGTGTGTGTGTGTGGGTGTGTGGCAGGGTCATAAATTCATCATAGACTACGATTCCATCTTTCTTTCACACACTGAAGATTGTTTCTTTTGAACATTAACTGACCAAGTTGACCTTGTTCACATGGAAACCTTGTCAAAAGATCATTTTGTTATTATAAGACTTTAAAATACATATAAAAAAAAAAAAAAAAAAAAAAAAATCACATTTTTCTTTGCCTGTATAAATTGATGTGGAAAATATTCTGTGAACACAACAGTGACGTAGTATCACTATTCAAACTGATGTGGCCAACTTGTTCTCAAACGCACACTTATTTACATATAAATCAGAGAAGGAGCAACATTAGCAGTCCCTTGAAGTCGTGTGCCTGGCCACCTCATAAATGCAGGCCCGACACACAGCAGAGACATATCCTCCTCCTTAGCTGGTAAATGGCTCACTGCGTTCACCAGCTAGTCGCTAACTTTGTCAGCTGTTTGGTCCTCAGCAGGAAGTGTGCAGTGGATTTATGAGAACTTTTTTCACTGAAAACATCTGCCTGCCGCTGGTGGAAATGGTGCCAATGAGAGTGAATCAAAACAGTGAAGCTGCGGGCCATAAAATTAAAATAATAAGTTATTAGAACTTGAAATGTTCCAGATGCTGAGGGGAGCTGCAGAGTTGGGTGATAATTATCTGTGGATTCGTCACCATGAGGCGACTCTGTTCACATACACATGTTGGTCATATAAAACCACTGATAAGAACTGTGTTAAAAAAAGGAAAGAAAAAAAAATTTTGTCTCCAGCAATGCAGTGTTTTTATACGTTAATACTGTGAGAATTTGACATATTGAGTGAACTAAATTTGCTACCTTTGATAGCTCTTTTGAGCAGAAATTCACCTCATAGAACTCAGACTGTATATTTTATAGTTTCCTGGGCTTCTAATATTTGCAGTACACGTGTCTTTTATGTATAGTTTGTATTGTATACATTCATTGTGTGTGAACACAGGACCCTGGTCGTACACTCCTAATCTAATAACTTAATTTGACACAATGGGTTCACCATGTTGTTTGTTGTTTTACCATTTTTAATCTCAAACCAGCTTCAGAGGGTCACTGGGTGCAGTAAGGATCATCCCCAGCTGCCTTCCCACCAGCACACACTCTGAATTGTGGTTGACGGGGCACTAAGCCAGAAGCATTTTTCTCTTCCTCCCTCTGTGATGACTAAATCCCCAAGAAGTAGATTTATCCCTCTGAAACTGAAGTCTGTCTGTTTGGATGGAGCCCCCGAGGGTATAAAGAGTAGGGCTTACATGACTGCATTACAGACACCATATTCCAGCTGTGGGATTCATCAAGTACCCCAACATTTTTGAGTGCTGTAGGTATAAGAACACCACATGCTCATATGTCATTTTGGTAATTTCACATCCAGGTGCATGGAGTTAGCCTGATGCAAAATGTGTGCTTAAATCTCGCACACTCCTCACGTCACTAAGCACATCGCAGGCACGTCTCTCGATCAATCCTGGGAGAGGAAGAACAGCGTGTCAGTATTATGTTAGTATTTATGTCCATGCCTATGTGCTCATATTGTATATGAATGTGAAGATTCATGAGGGCATGCATTAGTGCGTGTGTGTGTGTGTGTGCCGGCATCCACGTGCACGCATGCATTCGGCCATGCGGGCCTAGGAGCAGGTAATTACTGCACTGTGGTGAAACATCATTATTCACTCATCTGCCCACTAGCACCATCTGTCCTACTGAGCACCACCTCATACACAATCAGCACCACACCAAGGACAACTCCACCCACACACACACCATCCATCTCCTGGAGCACTGGCTTATAGGACACCGCTCATCACTTCACCTTTCTCTCCATCTATCCTCGCTCACATTTTTTTTTTTTTTTTTTTTTTTTTTTTTTACTGTATGCTGTCTTTTCCCGTCCACACATGACGCTAGTAGGTTATTCTGTTGCTCATTAAGTAATTGAATTCTGGACTGTTCTCGCGAAGGTTTATACATCACTCTTGATGTATCAAGAGGTAAAGCCGTATTTCATTTTGCTGTTTCACCTTTTTCCGCACATTAGCCATGATGAGATCATGAACAGTCCGCTTGTAAATTGGCAGCGATGCATCCCAGCTGCGGGTGGTTGACGGCAAATAACTTCACAAGAAATTCATGCGGCTAAAATGAAAAAGAAAAAAAAAAAAAAAAAAAAAAAAAGAGGAGGTTGTGATGAAAAGAGGCAAAGGCGGCACAGCCGGTTAAGACAAAGTGAGAACTCTGACTTCAGGGGCAAAGGGGGCAGCAGGAGGAAAACCACAGCTCAAACTCTGCGGGACGCTCTTGCATGTATAGGAAAATTTTCGGGCTGCAATTAAAACCGTGAGATGACTAAATCCATCCTAATGATGTGCCTTATTATGAGTGTCCATTACTCTCCACTTGCTCCCCATGCTCTAGAGGGAAAAAAAGCAACTTTAATAGCAATTTGCAGTAATGCACCATGCCATAATTCTGACTCTGTCTGCATCGATGGCCGGGTGTAATTGCCGTTTTACTCATAGCTGATGGATTAGAACATAAAGTAACAAGAGAGGAACAATCATGTCAAGGAGATGGATGGATGGGCTCATAGGAGTGAGTGAGTGAGTGTGTGCGAGCGTGTGTGAATGTGTGTCAGGGTTTGGTGGGGGGCTGGATAGATAAAGGCAGCAGCCATCAAGCTGCAGATTCGGATTGCTTCTGGGAATCTATTTTCATTCCGAAGCATTCCTCACCCAGTGTCATTCTGCTGTACGATGCAAGCTCACACACCGAGATATGCACACGCACAGAGATACAAAGAAACACTTCATCAAAAAGAAGTCCTAACTCAAACACATTTCATAATTTTCCAATTAATCTAGTCATTTTTCAAAGCTGGTGTGGTCAGATAGATCAAGGAGATGACATTTTTCTAAAGTGTGTTTCATAGGTATTCGAGTGTCTCACCCTCCTCCCTCTCTCGAAGCCTTGAACTAAAGGCTAGTCTGCAGCAGAGCTTTTAAGTTGCTTCCCTGTCAAATAAATTTGATTAGCAAGGCCTTCCTTCTTTGCTGTTTCCCCGAGGTCAGAAGTGAAAAAAAAGCAATGAGGAAAAAAAAAAAAAAGTCAATGCAGTCATAAAATGCCACGCATTCAAGCATCAAGGCCTCAGGAGCTGCAGTATTCAGTATTTTTCAGAATAGTCTAACTAACTGTCCAGTCTAACTGCACAAAGCATTGATAATAAGACAGCTATGCAGAGGCTAGTCATTCATCACTGCCATAGATTATAAAACACAGTAGCAGTTCAGGAAGAAAAGACCCTGAAGCCTTAAAGAACATCACAGTGACTCAATTATCATCTTCTTTTTCAATAAGCTTTAAATATTCCTCCGCAAACGTATGCAGCGCCCGATTAGATTTCATCGCAGCCCAGGTAATTTCTTCTTGCAAACTGAACAATCTACAGGTAGCCTGGACCAAATCTGGACTGACATCCAGCCTGTCGATCCCCACTTTGTCCTGACGCACCCAGACGATTAATGCTGCTTTAAAATCTACTGTTAGGTAAATAAATAAGGGGCCAGGGTAAATTAAAACTCTGATGCAATTACACCACCACTTCCCGTTAACCCCCTGGCAATTAACAAGCTGTCAGCTGGGATGGATAGGAGTGTGCATGGCAGCGCGGGAATGTGTGTTTGTGAGCGCGTGCGCACATTTACGCGAGCGTGTGCACATCCAGCTGGCCATATAACGCCCCGCTGCTGATGCAAACTCAATACGCTTAATTAAACTGCACAGAAACTCTATCAGCATACTGAGAAGAAGCAGCAGGGCGCCGCCACGAGTGAAAAGTGTTCTTTCTTGAAAGGGCAAAGGTCACGAGTTTGACTATATTCGTACGCGACAAAGAGTTTCTGACGACAGCCTGGTGGAGATAAACCTTGAGCACGACAAATGAATGCTTTTGAATGACAAGAAAAAGAGTGAACTGAATAGAGAAAGTAACAATCATGAGTGCAGATTCAACTGAAGCCAAGGATGAGTTAGAACCATAGAATAGCGCTGATGCTCCTGCAATAGTCTTTGTAATACATCAAAGGCTGCAGCTATTTTGCTAGAGGAACGGAGAGAATGAGCAAAAAAAGAGTGAAATAAAGAAAGAGGGGAGATGAGAGCAAGGTCTTGGCTTGGTTTCAGACACCCTGCAGTTTGTGTGCGTATGCTTGTCTGTGTGTGTGCTTGTGTACACCCATCCCCGGGGCCTAGCTTTAAGGACCCATTAAAAGCCAGATACGAGCCAGGCTGACCTCCTTGCTCTCCTAACGATTTTTGATGCCAGTGGAAAAAAGCAAAACATATCATCCCCCCTTCACAGCCATATTGCTATCATAGCACTTTAATGAAAAAGAATGCAGGGTACTGTCCCAGAGGTCCCAGACAGATAGAAAGGTTAGAGTCTAGAGTTTAGGGGGAATTAGAGGGAGGGTGAAACTCACAGGACATGGATGATGACATAAGACAACATCAGCTTCCTTAGGGAGGTCCTAGACAATATTTGACCTCCTCGGGCCAATGTTAAGCACTGTCCAAACCAATGTCAAATGCCATTCGACACACGTGTATGTGCACTGGGTGTATGTACACACATTCACATGCAATCCATCCTGGGTACAGCTGTGTAAGGAGCAGCAAATCAATCACGCGTCATGTGCAAGCACAAGCTATTTGCAAAAGTCTCTCCTACATGGAAAGAGGGCAAACACAAAAAGTAGGTGCTGCTTTGTAATCTGCATTCAGATGTGCAAAAAGTAGGTGTGTACACACACACACACACACACACACACACACACACAGCAACCGCTGATTCATCACTCAGCTGGTTCTACATCACAGACAGGAGAACTCTCGTTGGCCTTTTGTTTTGCATTTTACTCTCTTTGAATTTCGTTAACTTGCCAAGTGTACATTACTAGCTCACAGCAAAGCACTTTTAAGCTACCAGAGCATAGAACTGAACTTTGTTGAGAATTTAAATCAAATATCTGATTTTTTTTTTAATAATATCAGTAATTTAGTAATATTCTTCTCTAAGATGCCAAGGAAGGGAAAGTGATCCCAGGCTCAAAAGCTGTGATGGAGGAAGGACTATCATTGAAAGTCATGTTTTAGTTCTATAGGGAAAAAAAAAAAAAAAAAAAAAACAGCTTCAGTCACTTAAAAACTTTAATTCAAAATATCTAAATACATTGATCAAAACTAAGATTTTAACACATTAGATGCATTGCAACTGGAATGACTACATACTAAATAAAAATGGATTGGATTGTGATTTAACAACTATGAAGCCAGTGTGACAAAATATTTCAAAACATTTTGAAATGTAGTTCAACACTGTTAGAAGGCTGGTTGCGCTGCCTGACATTTTGGGTGTCTGAGACACCAAATGACAGCAATGAAAATGTATTTTTAAAAATTTCCGCGAAGCACGTATCGAGGTTTACTTCATTTGGGGGAGGAGCTAAAAAATGATGACGTCCGAAGCCTCGCTGCCGGCGGTACCACGCAACTGCTTCGGGAAGTGGTTCAGGTTTTGCTGCGAAGTATTGCAGCTATATAGACCCCTCAGGCTTCATTCAAAATGTGGGTGTTTGAAGGAGAATGCAGTCAGTTGAGAGTTTGGATAGAGATTGGATAGTTTGGAGAGTTTGGATACTAGAGTTTGGATAACGTTTAAATAGTTTGGAGATAGTTTGGAGAGTTTAGGAAGTGAGAGATTTAGGAGAGAGAGTAGGATAGGTGATAGGATGGAGCCAGCGAGGAAGAGGAGGATTTCCCCTGTGTGGGAACATTTCGATCTGGT
>JBAJHX010000053.1:18408512-18430995 GCA_037176925.1 Amniataba percoides | reverse complement strand
TGCCTGCCTGCCTTATATCTACCCATGTGCTCCTGTTTTCTTGTGAACCTATAATGAAGAGTCATTCAGTCTACTCGCTTTACCTCATCTGCATCCTGGGTCCAAACTTGACTTGGCCCTGCATCTACCTGAACAGTCTTACCACATCTTTCCTGTTCCTGTTTGAATGTATGTAGAGGTAGTCCTCATATAATGATCAAACCCACCCCCTTTTTGGAGCCACACTGTTCCTTCATAATTCTTTGTAGCAGAAGTGAACTGTGGGTTTTTAACCTCGACCCTCTGACCAACCTCCCTCTTTGGGGAAAGAAGTCAGGCTGGTGTATTGTGTCCCCACTTTCAGTAGGCCGACCACAAATCTGAACAAGACAGTTCTACCACAGAAAGAGTGCGAGTTTTCACCAAAAAAAACACATGAAACACAGGGGTACAAAACATGCCGGCCCTCTCCTACCACACAAAACCAAGTAACTTTCATGTAAGCCGCACACATCATGGCAGCACACACAGCTGGGCTGCCATTAGTGAAAGACACATGAGTGCCACAGACCGCAAACAGTGATCACATCACTTTGAGACCCAGCACCACAAACAAGCAATATTCTTAACAAATAATGAAACTGGCATAGTGTTCTATGCATCTACGTGTAACAGTCACAAGACTTTTTAGGGTTAACTCTGTGTTTTGATAGATATTATGGTTTTTACACAATCACAGTTTAAGGTTTGTTTTGTTTGGTTTTATGGTAGTTTTATGCTTTTTCTTGGACCAGACTTATGGGTGTCTCAATGGGGGCGGCACAGTGGTGTAGTGGTTAGCACTGTCACCTCACAGAAAGAGGGTTCTGGATTCGATCTCTTGTCAAGGCAGGAGTCTGTGTGGACTTTGCATGTTCTCCCTGTGTCTGCATGGGTTCTCTCCGGGTACCCCAGCTTCCTCCCACAATCCAAAGACATGTCTTCTATGTGGCTCTGCGACTGACTGACTGACTGGTTAGAAAATGGATGGATGGATGGATGGATGTCTCAGTGGATGTCCAGGGCTATACTGGGTGACATCACTGCCACTCTAACTGCTGTCCATGAAAATTTTGTGGGAAAAAAGTCAAACTTTTTATTCCCATGATTTCCAATATTCATAGATTATTTATATATTAAAACAAAGACACATTTGTCAGTGTTGCTCTCAATGTCATATTTTGATTAAATTATCAGCCAAAATTAAATTGCTGACCAAACCCTCATTAACTCATGTTAACCTCAGCTCTGAAGTTCTTCTCAAAAACACAGATGATGGATGTTTTAAAACTGAGACAGACCCCACACTGTAAAGTGTAGATACATACAGTATATAAGACACATGCATCTTTGCAGAAGCCTTGCAACTTTTTCGATTTTTTTTTTTCCAATAGGACTTGTACTTCTTGAACAATTACAGCATTTTTTGATGGAAAGTTTTTGCCTTCTAAACTACTATCTATCTGGGGGTGATACAGCTTTGTGTCCCCCCAGGAGCCCCAGTTACCATAGCAACAAATTTCTCAGCAGGTAAGAGTGATTGTGTTGCCGGGCAGAGATGGACACAAGCTCTAGCTATCTAATTAGACTGATACACTGTTGGTGTCACTGGAGCCATTTTTACTGTCAGCTGTGTTTTCCTCTTTTAGCAGGACATGTCAAACAGCAGCTTTAAGCACATCAACACAGGTGATAATGAGGAACACAGCCTTCATACCTGTTGTTATAGTTGCCTTTATCTCTAACAGACAGACAGAGACACACACACACACACACACACACACACACACACACACACACACACTGGAGCACCCCACAGCAACCACTGATTCATCTGATTGGACATCACAGACAGGAGAGCTCCCACTGGCCTTTTCTTAGGAGTATTTGTTGATTCAAATCCTCATTACTACTAACTAATGGTGTACAGTATTTCACTACACTGACATGTAGAGGTGTTGAAGTAGAATAACACTGAAACACCCGAGTAAAGTAAAAGTAGCTCAGAATTGTACTGGGTACAGTACCTGGTCCTTTTCAACACTGTTGAAATGTAATACTGTAAGTTAGGGAGAGCAGCTTTGTGTCTCCAAGAGGATGTCCTGTCCCCACAATGTGACTGTTTCAAGACATTTATGTCATCACAACATGAGTAATACACCTCTCCCTCTCTTTCTCTCTCTCTCACACTCACACACACACGCACGCTCTCTAAAAGTCTCCTGTCCAATCAAAGCAAAGCTAATTACTGTGTTTCAGTGGTGTTATTCCAGCGTGGAAGTAGCTCGCCTGTTGATGGCGTCTAGGCTTAAATTACTGCTTTAATTACTGATGCTAATGTTTTCCCTG
Source organism: Amniataba percoides (assembly GCA_037176925.1). NCBI lineage: Eukaryota > Metazoa > Chordata > Actinopteri > Centrarchiformes > Terapontidae > Amniataba > Amniataba percoides. Next base: position 18,428,628 of record JBAJHX010000053.1, on the reverse strand, counting down.
CTATTAAACATTTATGCAAAGTGGCATCCGGAGATGTTCAACCCTTATCTTGGCGGATCCCCAGGGGCTGAGGGGGGGTTGGAGGGGAGTGGTGGGGAGGCCGGGGGACTTAGGTGGGAAAGTGCCATCGCTGCAGTTCCGCCCCTGCCTCCGCGGCGGTTCGTTGTAAAACACCAGCGCTGGCCTTTTGGCTTCGGACCCAGGGAGAGAAACATGACTTAACCGCTGCTGAAAGGGTGACATTGTAGCTCAGTGAGAGCACCAAAGAAAGCTACCCACGTGCAGCACCGTGGCAAGTTTGACAAACTTGACGATATCTTGTTTGCAGCACATTCATTTCTTACTCCATCCTGGGAAAAGCAAAACACAAAAACAGCCGATGTCGTTTTTGCTGTGAATAAAATATGACAAACCCCACCCCGACAAACTGCTTCCAGGATCTCCTCCCTGTGCAAATCAGCTGATCTAAACCACAGAGATCATCAATTCGCCTCACAACAACCTCAAATGTTTCACTTTATTTCATTTTATTTGGACTAGTTTTGGAGGGAATGCACTTGTTTTTCCAAAGTTTGCGTCCGCAGTGTATGGATTTATGATGCATATATCTCCCTCTAAATGTACACTGCAGGAAAATTATTATTTTAGTCAAAGTCCTGTGAGTAATATCATACGGAGTGGATGCATATATACAGGCAGAGAGACAGAGAGACAAAACAAACTGTGTTTAAAGACATATGAGCATTTATTTTTTATTCTTGTCTAATGTCAGTTGGTGAGTTTATGACTGAAATATCTCAACTATATGGATACCGTAAAACTGTACAGACGTGATTCCCTCAAGCAGATTAGTGAGAACCATTCTTGAGCCGTCTAGCTGCCGCCATCATCAGGTCAGACATTGATCCAGTATTTTGGTTGATAAAGTATTCTGAGCATTCTTTAGCATTTCGCTTAAAGCGCTGCCAGCCTGAGTAATGCCTCACTGTTCAGACAGAACACAGGGTGAATTTTTGAGGCAGTGCAATGAATCCAAGTCAATGGGACCTCATGATTAGACACAAATTCATCCAATGTGGTGCAGTTGACGCGGCAGGAAGAAGGGCTGAAGTGTCTGGCGAGTTTCAGTCAGCGGCTGTGGTGAATACAGACGCAGTCCGACGCACTAACATCTGCACGATTGGGAATAAACGCAATCTACCAACTGCACAAGGGTAGAAACTCCCTTCACTTCCTGTCTGAACAACTTTGTCTTGTTTTATTTAAACTTTCATTTTCTAATCAGAGACGTGTCCCAATTTTTAGAATTGTAAAATAAAGCCTGAGGCTTTACATTCTTTCTTTGCATGTTTATTAGCTCGTGCTGTACATGCACCACTTTCGTCTTCAGTACTACTATTTTTTTTTTTTTTTTTTTTTTTTTCTGATTTCTGATGCATAACAGTAAATGAACCCTAATTTAAAATTTCATTTCGGGCAGCACTGAAATCAAGAAAATGTGGAAGCAGATACAGCAGTGGAGTTAAATTTTACATTAGCGTTCAGGCTTTGTTTCCTTAATTAGGAGTCTGACCATATAATTATCAAATCATTTGAATATATGATTTTAGGTAGTGTTTTATTCCACTCGCCACAGGAAAGGCTCAAGACGGGTACACACGAAAAAATCCTTTAAACTCCTCAATCATCCTCTCATCACCTCCCTGAGCCCTTACTAATGTTTCTTCTCCGTCCAAAGAGCAGGATTTCCTGAATCTCACTGCTTGTTGTTTCTCAATTGAGAATGCTGTTTCATTTTCTGGAACACATCTTTGCGTCGCTCTGTGTGTACACTTACAATGACATGAGTACAAATGCACACTATGTGGTAGCATGATAGATAATAGAATTCCCCTGTGTGTTTGTCTGTGTGTGTATCAATTGAAAGGCTATTTCAGACCCAACAAAAACAGAGAATTGTGCTGACAGAAACGAAATCTCTTTTGTGTTGGACTGGAACAAAGTTTGTTTTCACGAGCTGCAGGAACTGCTGAGCACGGCTGAAGGAGATGAAGCAGCATCTCTACACAGCCCACAGCATGCATAGCCTCTGTCCTACCTGCCTGCATCCGTCCCTCCCTCGCCAAACAAAGCATGTGGAGTCACAGCGACACAGCAAGGGAATCCAGTCCTGTCCAGTCCCGTCTTGTGTGACTTGGCACAGGGTCCACGCTCCACTCGGCTCTGCGAAGCTTGGCAAACGAGGCAGCGTCTTGTGCTCTCTGTCTGTCTCACCGCTGCTGGGTCAGAAAAAAATATGTTTGCATCAGATGAGAATAGTTAGAATCGTGCATACAAGCAAGACTTTCTGCTCTTTGTTCCCCTCAGCTGCATGTAGCTGTTTGTAGGTGCAGAGATCTGAGCATGTGTGTGGGCAGAATGTACAGTAAAGAAAATATGTTTTAGGTGAGGCTGTTGCAGGCGGCGGTTTATCATCACCACCTGCAAAATCTGTCATTTCTCTTTCCTTTATTGGATTTTTCTTGTGTCGTTTCCATGCCGACGCCATCAATTACCCCCCAGGTATGATTAAATTGGATGTGCGCTGTGATATTACATTATAGCCCAGTGTTGTTTCATGCCGTGTCATTAAATCACTGGTGATCCTCCGCAGTCCTCAGTTAACCACTGATGAGGCTGCAAGGACACGCGAGTCCGGTCGGTTGAGATGTGGATCACTGAGAAAAGAGAGGGAGAGAGAGAGAGAGAGAGAGAGAGAGAGAGAGAGAAATAACTTACGCCAGTGGTACATGATCAGAATACTTCTGTCCTTTCCTGACAACTGATTCTAAGTGAGCCAGTGAGGCTGCTTTTCTAATGAATCCATTTGCATCTGTGAGCTGTAAAGGTTGGATTTTCTTTTGTACGCAGACTTCCTTATTGCTATGCACCATATCAGACCTCGCTGAATCCCAAGTCAGTGGGTCCTCCATTGTAAGTAGATATATTGTGAGATCAAGGTTGTCTAGATAGAATATCTATGAGGACTATAGTTAGTTAGTCTAAAAAAAAATAATTATTCAGAGACCTCTGTTCATCAGCCTCTTCTAAATCCCTCCACTGGTACTCATTACCTCTCAGCTGCAGACATATAGACACACACTCACACACGCCATTGTCTTTGTGTTTACCGTATGTTTCTGAGCACTGTTATTCCCCAGTGTTAGTCTCTAGTGCTGTGTTTTCAGTGGGAGTGGAGTCAGCCTCTCAGGAGAGCTCAAAAGTTCACCAAAACATCCCCAAATAAAGGAGCTCAAGTCTGGGAGAACTGTTTAAGCACAAACAAGATAACAGAGGCGCCATAGGTGCAAACAAACACAATTCAGGGCCTTAATAGAGGGAACAGAGTGAGAAACGTTTTTTTCAAATTTCAGTAGAAGCATGGTTCTGTTAGAGGATAAGAACTGTGTTTCTAGAGACATTTTCAACACGCTGTGTTCATCAAAATGTGCCAGGTCTATTTCAGAGGACACTTTAGCTCAGAGCGCCCACCCACATGGCTACACAGGATCCAGCCATACAGCCTGGTGGAGTGATATAGATAGTCGTGTCTGTTATCCCCCTCCCCGTTCAGAAGTTATAAGACTGACCTTAACTAACGATTTCTGCTAACCCCAGGTAAATGTCACCAAGGGAATGGACTTCTTTTAGTGGCAGCCGGATCCATATGTATGTCAAATGTCAGGAAAGGTACAAACGTGGGTGTATGTATGCGGCCGTGCATGTGTGCATGTGCGTGCGTGTGTGCTCCGTCAGACAGTGACCTCCTGCAGCCCGGAGCTGAAAGTGCGACCTCAGCACCGCCGCGAGAACAGCGCGAGCAGCCGACTCTGCAGAATGCTCATAGTTTACACACACGTATGCGCTCAAGATTTAGAGCATTAAATAACACACACACACACACACACACACACACACACAGAGGAGTACACATGCATGCCTGCGCACACACGCAATACACATAGATACTGAGAGGCCTGTGTTTTACACTTTCTCAGCAACATTTATCTCTGCTTTATTTCAAGTGATAAAGCCCTCTGATATAACTCAAAGGGGCAGACAGTGGGACAGCATGTAAATGCAGCCATGAAAATGAAAACTGGGCTTCTGCAGAATTTCAACTGCCCCCAAAAGGATGGAGGTGCTCTGCCGCAAGGAGATATATAACTGCTGCTTTTCCAAGTCAGCCTCTGCCAGCTCGGTTATGCAAAATGCATGCAAATGGGCGTAGTTATTGGAGGCTCTTAAAAAAAGGAGTGCTAATTGAGTATTAACACTTTGGACAACTGTTGTTGACTCATCGTTTTGACTTTGATTATGACAAAATATAATGGTGCTTATGTGGCTCATGCAGAATCATCAAATTCTTCTCATGAGAATTGGCCCCATGGTTCAAGATGACTATTTTGATGTATATTTCTTTTAAAAATGGTAGTTCTGCTGCCTCAGCAGGACACTGAAGGTCACTGCGTTTTGGTATGGACCAACATGGCTGACTCTAGACTGCCATGATCTGCATGCGGCGTGTGAGGTTTGGGTGCAGGTGTCTCGAGGACTCTGTGTTTGTTTCCTGCAGCATATGTCACTTTGCCAACTGGAAAATGTAAAATCATGCAGCCGATGAGCTCATAAAACCACCGCTCCCACAGGTGTTCTATAAAGTTGTTGTTGCAGAGGCTGAGTGTTTTATACCAGGAGGTAACCTTCCATCAAGACACTAACAGTCCCGCTGAGATTCACAAGGACGAGGAGGTCACAGGAGGAGCCAATAAACACTGTCTTATCTTCAGGTGAATGCTCAAATAAAATCTGCTCGGCTGCATAGATTTTGTGATTTCATGTGGTCATGACCTGTGTGTTTACACCTTTTAAAAATTGGTTCACATCGCTGATTGGTTATAGGGTCTTATTTTAAACTACCCAATTATCTGAGCAGATTATGAGGGATTCTGTAATATATCTGCCTTTCACTGTAACCTCTGGCTACAGGATTTACTAAAGCAAGTGCTCAGTCACATGATGGCACAGCCCAATAAAGCTTATCAGGCCCATTTAATGCACAGACCAGCAGGAGGTGTGACTAGCAGAATCTGTCTTTTCCCTCTAACCTCACGGCTGACCTGCTGTCTACATAATGAGAGAAGGATGAGGTAAGAGGACAGTTTAACAACGGGAGCCGGCCCTGCCATGTTTATGGCGACCACATGACATCACCAGCTTTATTTAGATTAATTCAACACCATCAGTCACAGTTATGAGGAAGGAATTAAACGTGACACTCACCTTAAATCCTGATTTTTAATTAAAGCGTAGAGAGTGAATTGAGTGGACAAGAGGCTCCAGTCGTGATGAAGGTTTAAAAATGTGAGAGTTTAATGATTGGAATGGATACATTCCTGGGAATTGTAAATGACTGTGTGCATGATGAATTGTGTATGCTAAATATATGTACAAAAAATAAGTCCAGTGAAGAAGCCACAACCAATAATGCATAAAGTGCATACTTTTAATGTTCCCTGTCTTAAAGCACTTTTTACACTGCCCGCCCATCAAATGAAAGATGGTCAAAGTTGGTGACTAGCGGGTGAATATTGTGGAGCAACTACAAGCCAAAGAGCCAGATATTTCCCTCAGGAGAGAAGAAAAAGAAAGCTAAAAGGAAAGTGAATACTGGACTTAAATTTGACTCAGCAATACTCTGAAGTGACTAACGTTACTCAATGTATCCTGCATATGGTAATAATTACACAACAGTTAATTATCAGCTTTTTAATGGTGGTGATATAATAACGTTGTTTTTACACTTGATGCATTGCCCCCAAGTGGCCAAAAAAAAAAAATCAATAAATGCAGATTGAAACAGGGGTAAATGGGGCTTTTGTGTTGGATTCCGACAGATTTTGTTGTCGTGTTCTAACTGACTCAAAATGAACCTCGGTGCCAATGTTCATGTTTTTAATTTGGATAACAATGGGAGTCTGTGGCACAGTGGAATAAACTATGCCAGGCTCTGGCTTCACAAGCAATACTTGTTAGTAGAATACATTCATCATTGGTTTCAGCACTTTAATGGGGTTTGATTACAACAAGAAACATATCACTGGCCTTCTCCTTCAAACTGACTTTCTGTCCACTGACACTGCATTCAAAGTTTGCATTTGAAGTTCAAATAAAAAAAAACAAAGATGTCCTTGCTTCACTTTGAGAGTGATGTCATTAAACTGTTCAATTACCAAACGCTAAAGTTTTAATGTTTCTCCTTCCTAAGATATGAAAATAGGCCCCCCATAAATGGATATATGCTTAGGCAGGAGGGATCCATCTCCTGCAGAAAATGGCCTCGTATTCTTTAATTCATCTGTCACACTAATTGTCTACCAAGACAGCCAGGAGCACAATGCATCAAACAATGTTGTTCCGACACAACATTAGTTTGGTAAGTCCAACAGAGAAGGCAAAATAAAAGTCACAATTTACATTGATAGCAATATCAATTGTGTCCCTCCCCAAATTTTAAAGCTCATTTGCCAGAGATTACAGTTGCTGTGCCTGTTGTTTTATCACTGTGTTGTTAAGATGAAAAGCGAGAGGAAAAAGGGAAAATATTAGTTACTCGAAAATCATCAGTATTAAAGTGAAAGCTCATTTCATACAGTCTGAAGACAAATGTGTTTGTGACCAAACTAGTTAAGCCAACAAACGAGAGGGAAGCGCTCCTTTTTATTTCGAAGGTGGCCATTATATCACGAAACTTGCATCAATTTTTGTCTCCCAGAAAAATGTAAGTGCCAAAATGACATGTTTTGTTTCTCTCAGTTGATGAGTCCTCCATCCAAGTGCTACTTTAGCATCTGCATTGTCCCACATTACACGCGGCACAGACAAACGCATGCCGGGGCACAAACACTCACACACACAAATTGCATCCAGAAAATTACATCACTTCCCTGCCGTTGTCTGAAAATTACATCTGTCCCTCACCATTCCACCAATCACTCCCCAGGTCTCCTTTTTTTCCCCCTTCTCTTCCTTTCTCTTTCGCCTTGCCTGACTATTTTAGGCTTTTCCCTCCACTTTACCTCGGCCCTAAATTGCCAGGCCTGAATTGCCCTATGAACAGCGTGGGGTGGACAGGCCGGCAGGAGGTGTGTGTGAATGCGTGAGTCTCTGTGTTATCACCATCTCTTTTCATTTTCCTCTCCAAGTGGTGCTGTCAGGAGCCAAACAAGATATCACTCTCCGCCCGCCCCCCGACAGGGAGTCACAACACAACATGAAGGAAATGGAATAAAAGAATAAAGACAAAGGTAAACAAAATGGTTGCCTTCCAGACTTCGGCACCTCCGCCGTACCCGACTAATCCCATGACTGTCTTTGTTCTTTAATCCCATCAGCCACTGGGGCCCTGCGTGGCACTCTGGGTGCAGATAATGGCGCCATGCCGCGTGTCTTGATGAAGTTCAGGACCTTATTAAAGAGAATTCGCACGCATGTGTAAATGCAGGCGCACGTACAAGAGAACAACCCGCCTCGTGATCCCGGGATGATAGTGCGCAGGTTTAACCTTTCTCCACATGACTCTGTAATCGTACATTTCCAATTTCGCCAGTATCGACAACAAAAACTTTCTCTCTCAGCTTGGGTTCACTCCGCGTCTCTGGGTGTTTTCGCTCAAATAACCTGCCCCTGCTTTTGTTTTAAGGTAACTTTCTGAATATGACAAACCTCTGACTTTTAACGGCTGTGGTACATTTTTACTGCTTACATAAACCAGCGGTCAAGGAAAGATGTGACCATCACGGTGTCAGGCGCCGTGAATCAGTCTGTTTAGCCTCACGCGACACAAACAGCCGCACGCGTTAAAGGCACCGCTGACTTGTGTTTTAATAACTCCGCCGCCTGTAAATCTGAAGCCACCTACAGTCACAAACACTGCGCTGGGAGGTGAATCAGGTGCTGCATTTCTCCAATTATAAAGCGTGTCATCATATTCAGTCTAGTGTGTCAGGGTATTGGGAGTGAGGTTATAAAAGTGTGTGATTTAAGCTGATTGCCGCAGCTATCAAGGTTGTGAGAATCTGGGTTCGTAAAGGCTTCCATTCAGCAACAGGGAAGGCTAAATGAGGGCACAACGATGCACAAGCTGATTCGAGGAGCAAGCCTTGTCTCACCTGGGAGCCAGCACGGAGAGGGAGCATTGTCCAATATAAATACCTCACAAAGAATATGCCTGCATTCATTGTTTTGATGAAGAATCGCACAAAGCAGCAAGCTGGTGCATTTAATGAACAAACAGCCTCAGACGAGCGACGCTGTGAAGTATTCTTCGCTGCCCCGTTCCGTGAAGCTATAAAAGCCCATTGCAAGTAAAGCATGATTGGTTTGTCACAGAGGCAGCCGTGTTGGCATGCGTATTTTGGGAACAATGGTTTTGGAGACCTCCGAGTGCCAACAGGAGGTTTCAAAATCAGAGGCTTTCTAGTGCTGCAAACAGCTTGAGTGGTGTCATTTCATGCTCAGAGTAAATAAAAAAAAAAAAAACGTGCCTGAAATCAGTAACACCATCTACTAATGTTCCTGACTTGGCATCTCGCGCGCCATTTGCAGATGAGCAAGCGGTCTCCGCGCAACATCCCTAGAATAGTAAAAGCCATTGAGCGAGCTCTCTGTGTTTATAGGCACACAAATAGTCTGGTGCTGGAGTGATCACATAAAATGTCCCGGACAGCTGTGATGACCTCGAGAGGATTCTGGTCGTCCGTTCAAATATAAAGTCCCTTCCATCCCTCTGGCTCTCCCAGTAAAACTCACAAATATGCATGCACGTGCTCTCCGAAGCAGCATCCATCTCTGCAACTCAGCATGCCGAGGTTACATCGGGGATAACCTGCTCATTACTCCAAGTGTTGTTAGCCAAAGTACACACACACACACCAATTCATCAGCGCACGCCAATTTGTCAGAGCCACTCACTTCTGCTTGTTAGTGGAGTACTTCAAGTCTGAGAGTTTGTTAACTCTTGCGCGTATGCCAGGGTGCTGTATGCGTGAACGTGTGCGCGTCCCGTGTGTGAGTGCATGCGTGTTATTGTATGCGCAAAAAAATCTGTGTGTCTGTGTGGGTGAGCTTTCCACATCTGCAGCCGGGTGCTTGTGCCTCTTTGTCCATCTGTAATTCTGTCTGTCTCGGCCCGGCCATTTCCAGCAGTCCACCATCTCCCCTGCAGCAGACGGAGTGTGCGTACGTGCAGACTGCCTAATCTGTTGCTGCAGAGCTATGGCTGGGGGACTGCAGAGGATATCCTTTATCAGACTGATTAGAGAGGAGGAGGGGAGCGATGGATGGTGGGAGGGAGGAAGGAAGGATTGGAGGGGGAGGGAGAGCTTTCCCAGGTAAACACACCCCAGGCGCTGTTCGATCCCGGCGTTTAAACACGCGCGCTCAAAGCCGCAATCCAATTATTCACCACGAAATGCTGCTTTCAACAAGCTCTAACCCCATTTAAGAGGTCTCCTCACCCAAAGGATCCTTTTTAATAAACAGCAGCAAACAAGTGTTGACCAAAAGGCAGCAAACCATTGCTCTGTGCTTTCTCTTTTAACTACTTAATTAATCAAGTGCTTTGGCTATAATGACCTGAAGTTCATTCTTCAAAGTAACTATTTGGAAGTGAAAGTGTAAAAGAGAGGGGCAGCTTGGGAAGCTTAAAGAGAGAGCCGGGGATATTGTGGCATATAAAGGCTGCAGCTTGGTCGTCCTTTTGTATAACGATGATATGGAGCGCCAGGGAATGCACTTTAGCTACCCAGGTGCCCATCTACCGAACATCCTGATACTGAAAAGCTTTAGAAAAAAATTGATGCGAGCATCCTGTTCGATGTAAAAACAATCCCTCCTTAAACACTCCCTTTTTCATGTGAATAAATAGCATCCATTGAGACCAGAGGGAGAGTTGCTAGCCAGCTCTCATTTACATAAACACTTACTGTTCAATACACAGAGAGCAGGCAGGCCAAATTAGATTGACTCTCATGTACCCATCCTATTAAACATTTATTAAACATGGTTAAAGCAGAGATGGGGTCTCGTTGTAAGAAAACACCATTAAAGAGTGGCGCAGAGTGACTGGAGTAGACGTACGAAAATAAAGATTGCAAGCCTATTTCTGAAAAGTGGAGGGAATTGAATGCAACCAACCTCTGCTTGCATCACGCTTGCTGATATGTTGACAAGTAGTAAATAGCAGTACACTTCTCCATTTTCCTCTCTATTTTTTTCTTTTTATGCCCTTTGCTTGCCAACAGCTCTCCTGTAAACCATGAAGCCGGGGCCAGAGGCCAGTCATCATCTTGTCATTATCTGATGGGAGCACCGATAACTTCCCCACTGCTTCCTTGTTGAGGTGCGAGGGGTCAAGAAGTTGGCCTGTGTCAGAAACGGAGAGGAAACTGTAGAGCTCGAGCCGTGGTATATTGATGGCATTGACATATGTAGCAGACTGTGATTTGAATTTGCGAATCCTCATTATAGCCTGAGCCTGTCTGAAGACAGCATTATTAACATAGTGAGAGGCACACATGCCCCCATGAATACTAAAGTCCTGTTTGCCTTCAGAGGAGGATTTGCTCCCAAATCGATTAGGAAAATATGTACTCTGCATCAGTATGAGTTTGAGAACTTGGCATTATTGAAGTTAAGTCAGTGTTTTTCACCTACTCAGCACATTAGCAAAAATGTTAAACTCAAGGTTAACATATTCATAATGGCCATCCTTTTTGTTAGTCAATGATTTATCACCTCATTTTTTTTCTTTTTTCTTTTCTTTTCTTTTTTCTTTCTTTTTTTTTGGGATCAGTCTATTTTGATCTCCGGCCTGTCAGAGATCACAATTTTACAGCAAGTGATGATCTGGAAGTGACTTCCAGAATTTGAGTCAGCAAAGTTTTACTCAACGGTGTCTAATTTCCCAAAAAAAATGAAGAGGAATGAAAATACATTATGCATGCACACACACACACACACACACACACACACACACCCCTGTGATCTCCTGCTTTGGCTTGCCCTTGCTCTCCTCACTGTTTGCAAACAGAGCTGCCCTGGAAGCCTCTGGCCGGCCTCTCAGCTGCTAATCAGAGCTCCCACACACCGGCCCCTCTCATGCCGACACCACAAACACGAGTGAAGTATCCTGCATTAAAACAGACGCTGACCTCTCTGAAAAGGCTTTTAGAAAACGTGGGCAATATGTGGCATGCAATCACTTTGTGTTGTATAGTTCAATATTATACCCGTGATTTGCCTTTATTTTGAAGGACATAAGTGAAATAATCCCCGCTTTGTAAAAGCTATAGAGCAGCATTTAGGGAGACGGGCTCATTTGATTTTATTTGTTAGATGAGAAATGTGACACCTTTCTCATCTCTGTCCAGTGATTATGGAGGCTGCAGCCATGAGAGGGTTAGCTTAGCTTAGCATAGGGCAAACAGCTAGCCTGGCTTTATCCAAAGTCAACAAAAGCTGCCTACTAGCACCTTTTATATTCACTGAATAACCTCTTATATACTTTATATATTAACCTCTATAATAATCTCTTTCTGTATCTGGTTTATCCATAAGCAAACCCTCCGGCGGTTTCATTGCACACGTAGGAGACTTGAAGAAGTCACTGCTCCTAGCAGAGACATCTCATTCGGCACAATTAAAGCAAAACGTCTTTTTTTGTTTTTGTCTTTAACCTTTGGTTGTGATATAAATTAGTCAAATGAAAGACAATGTGTTGTGAAAGCTTTAGAAACACATACACTACCTTGGTAGAGAGCCAAGCTAGCTATTTAAAGTGCTAAATTAAGCTAAGCTAACCAGATGCTAACCTCCAGTTTAGTATGAGTGTGTATTTGTGTGTATATATAAACGAATCCATGCATACATACAAGTTTAAGTTCTAGTGTCAGTTGTCTTTTTTTTTTTTTTTTTTTAAATTGATCGGAAATATCTCTCTTTCCAGACCCACTGTTTTGCCCAGTGACGATAACAGTGAAAGCTCCTGACATTGATTACTGTCCATGCAGCGCCGGTGTCTCTCGAGGTCTCTAAAGCACAAACTTGTGCTGTCTTGCTGTTGCCTCACACATAAAACAGCTGGATGCAACATGTCCAGCGCTCTGGAGAGTGTCAAAAGCCATTATCTGAAAAACGTAGGGTATTTCTAACAGGGCCGAGAGGCTGAGGGGAAGTGGTAGGATATGAGGTTAAGTAACACTTCATCAGCTAACTCTCGGGAAGCACGCGACGTCACAGATTGATACGTGTACTGCAGCGTAAAACAATCCAAGGATACAATTTCCCTTTTTGTGTGTGTGTTTCTGAGTGTGCGTGTGTCAGTGTGTTTGCATGCGTGCTAGCTTGTAGGTCTCTGTATGATCTCTTGCCCTCTGGGCTGTAATTAATTAGAGTTGCAACAAGGCCTGATTAGGATTCCTCTGTGATTCACAACCTCTGCGACCTTTTCCATCCAGCCTGCAGAACTGATCCCGACCTAATGCAACTGCTCCTATTGCAACGTTTTGAATGTGCACGCTGCATATTTAGCTACTCGTCAAGCATGCACCGTGCAGCCTGTGGTGATGTGCATGGGCCAGTTTAGGAATGCAGAATTATGTTAATTTATTTATTTTTTTAAAGCAGTGGGTACAAATACTGGATAAAAATAAAAAAAAAGAAAATAAGCATGACTCATTCCTCCTATGAATGTTGCTATGGTTTAATGAGTACATGGTTTATTAATGTGATTCAGCAAAAAAAAAAAAAAACAGCAAATCCTTCTTTGCATTCTGCTGTGAAGCTGCCACTGGGGATATCTTGAACACCGCAGCCTCTTGTCCTTGGCCACTAAGGATTACTTCCACTAGCCAGCTATTGAAATAGTTTCTTTTGATCTCACATTTCCAAATTAGGATTCTAATTCACACTATGAAAAATTAATTACCATTTTCTAGGGTTTCAAAGAGAATGGGTGTGATTAGATCCGCACACGGCTGGTATTAAATATGTTAAACAGAGGCTTTCTTTTCTTTCTTGGGGACATTTTTGTTGCTTGGTCAGGGTGTAGAGTGTTGAATTAGTCATGACCTTCATGGCGTGACTCTCTTCAAGAGGCTGTCTAAAAGTCAGAGCCTAGGTTTAAGAGGGCACTCTGCCCCGACTAATACAAAATGGTGCTTCAGCAATTATTCAACAATCCAGCCCAGGAACTAGATTTGAACAGATTTGTAGAATCTCCAGTCCTGCTGTTACACTTGGGGAGGGTTTTAAATCTAAAAATGCATAATGTTATGTTGTCAGGGAAGAGGGAAAACACAGACATAGTATCTGTCATAATATTTTTTTTTTCTCCGTAGAGAAAGAAGGATAAACTCAGCAGTCCATGTTACCGGCAGAATCTTAACATCTTCATATCATCTCATTCTGACAGGGAGGAGAAGAATACAGACTTTGGTATACACCGGGGCTGCAAACATCCAGTGAAACGAGCATGATGATGCAGCCTTTTCAAGTCAGCGTGATTTAAACAGTTTGGTGTGCAGGCTGATGAACATCCGCTGCCACGGTGCACCTATCTGCACGGCCATGTCTTCCTGACAACCGCATGACCGCATGCGAATGGGAACAATTGTACTGTTTATCCATTACCCTGCTTACATTTGAGTGTTTCGTTTGAGCTGAAAGTTTCGTTCGGCTCAACAGCTCTGATCAAGAGCACGAGCCTCTACCCTCCGCTGTATCTTTCAAACGACTACTCTTATTGTTCTTGCTAATTAATGATGTTTCATTCAGGATTCCATTTATATGACAAATTAAGTGCCTTTTCTATCTCCATTGATTGCCAAGTGTTCTTCCACTTCTTTGTGTATTTCAACAAGCGATATTTAGGTATGTAATTAATTTCTTTTGCTGGAAACACAATTGATTCATTAAAAAGAGAGGATTCTCCTTATCAATTTCCCAGAAGGTTTGCACCCACAATTTCCCGTTCTATTTCAAGCATATAAACTGTTCAGTCGAGGCCGGTCCCAATCAGGACACATTTAAAGATAATGGTGGACTATAACTAAGCTATTCAAAGTTAGTTGACCTTACAAAATTGAAATGAAAGGAAATTAATTTTCATTGACATTAACAATATGCTTAACAACCAATGGCAATTTGGGAAGGCTTCAGAGGTTTTTCCATCACCTCATGTATGAATATTGTGAGGACACAATAGATTCTTTCACACTAAAGTATATTCACTGCTTATTATTAAAAGAGAAGGAGCCTTGATTTTTCTGTAGAAATGTTTTGGGGAATAATGACACATTATTTTGGATATTCAAGTGAACAGAAATGTTTTTTTTTCTCTCTTAAAGCGATCCATCACTTCTTGAGTTGAGGTATAACTGGGGTTTAAAATGAGGAGAAAGAGAGATCTCTTTTCTGAAGCCATCACTGGACAATAGGTATTGATTCCACCACATATTGGAATACTCTATGGCGATCCATTTATCTGTTAATCTGCCCGCGACCACAGGTGGAGAGCCAAAGCGGACAAAAGCCAATACACCAAAGTCTACACAAGATTTTATAAACTAATTAATCAATGTTGGGCCTTAGCAGAGGCCGAGGAACCTGCGCGAGAACTGCAGAAGAGCAACACTGCCACCTACTGCCGCCTCGCTCCAGTTCATCAAAAAGTAAGAGGCGCTTTGGCACCAACAGTGGCATTAAGACGAGAAACGGGCCTTGCCAAACACTGTCATATTGTGTTTTCTGGTTAAAAGAGACGACCACTGATTCAGCTGTTGCGAAGCAGAGGGAGACGAGCATATGGCCACAGCAACGAACGCCGGACTCGTCGGCAATGTTAATTATAATTCACAGATTTAATAGAGATGGAAAGTTTGGCTTGAGCAACGTTCAAGGTTAGCGCATGATTTATGCAGGATACATGGATTAAATCCTGTTCTTGGTACTGCTGGAATCAATTGCCGGCAACCTTTACAGCAATCTGTTGGAGGAATTAACAATTAGGCGTGTTCTGTTTCCCATGAAAGAAATACATAAAACCAATCTGATTCTGAACATACGGATATGTCTCAGACTTAACGTTCAACAGTCTTAATTAGTCTCTTATTGTTCTACATCACTTATTGCATTAGTATCCTTTTCCGTTGTAATTTTGATAGTATTGATGCTTTCCTGCACCTCTAACACTCAGGGTCCGACAGACTCCACTGCTGAATGAGTAAAAATAATTCAATATTAATTCAATAACAAAATCAGCCATTTTTTTAAAAAGATTATTTTTCACTTTTCCTCTGACCTTGTTAAAGCCCAATATGCTCAATATGTTGAAAGAGAACTATTTTCCTTTGTCACAAACTGAGATTGCACATGTGAGAGTGTGACTAAATGTGTATGTATGATACATGCACACACTAAATAAGGACTTATTTCATATTTTGTATGTTATATGGCCGAAGCGTGAACAAATACTGCCTTTTTTCTCCACAAATCATTCACTGACAAAGAAATACACAGTCTGTTATGCTACGGAGTTCTATAATTGATAGTTCATAGTTTTAACAAGCAAACTGGTGCACATACACACACATACATCCAGGGAATATACAGCGGGAACTCCCAATAAAGGAATCATTCAAAGAAGTCCACTTTCAAAGGTAAATATGTCAGACATTAAAAGCCTCTTTTGAAGTGAAATGAAACAGAATTTTAATGCGGCACCATCCGCCACCTATTTCTGCAGCTTATTGCAAGATAAATTGATTAAAGATCAGTGGGAACTTTATATATACTTTGTGCGCCTCTCGAGGCTGGAGGGAACTTCAGCAAATGTCATGCATCTTTATCAACAATAATGATATGATTACCTCCAAATCCTCAAAGCATGTGTTGATGTTTACGGCAGTGTGTCATCATAATACTAACAAACCACAAAAAAAATATTTTTAGTTTATCCTCAGTCCTGGCAGAGGTTCTCGAATCACTATCGTAACGCACAGGCCTTTGGAAGGAGTTTATGTCCTACAGCATCTGTGGCAGTGATTAAATGGAGAGTCACTCTCAGTTAATTAATCAAGGACACTTATCAGCTCGTATACTTATTTGCAGCTCAAAATGTCTCCCAACTCGCATTTGTTTATTCCGCGGTCACAGCGCTGTCCTTTCTTTTGAACGTTGCTTTTTTACCCCTTTCTATCTCATGTTTCAGCCATCGCTGTTTGTTTTTTTTTTCTCACACTGCTTTTGCCCTTTTCAATGAAAAGAAATCATAAAGCTGCTACAATCGATACTTTTATATTAACAGTGGATCAAATGATTATGTGTATGTGAAAGGGGCTGTTCATGGCGACGAAGCCACGGAGAATTATCACGCCTGGGCTTTACAAAGAGTGTGAGCATCTGTCAGCTCATGGCTTTTGCAACTTTTATGGCCCCAACTTGTTTTAATTTCGTCTCGGCGCTCTAATCGAGCTTGTTTTCCAGCCGCACCAGGCAGCTGCTTTCAAATGAAAAAGCTTGGAGCGGCATACTGTCCGAGACAAATGGCACAGACGAAAAGCTGGTGACCATCGTGCAGCGTGTTGCAAATTAAGCACCAGGTACCCTCAGGTAGTCCATCAGACGGTGGGGGAGACCAACAACAGGGCAAAAAGAAAACTGAATATTGGACTGACATTTCTCAGATGGACACAAATACAACTTCTCTTTATAAAAAATATGTGTCTGTATATAAATCATAAACCATTAACTCTAAACCGGACAAATACGATTATACACAAAACTGATATTTTCTTCCAAGTTATTCACGAGTTTCATGATGTTAGGGCAACTTCCTTCTTACATAACTAAATGCCTCAGACTGGACAGACATTTCCCGGCACTGCTAAAATGTTTATTCAGACGTATCTCACGATTTAATGGTGTCACCTGGTTTGGTAAATCGCTACTTTGAAACTAGCTGGTAGCTTTAAAGAACTTAAGGGGGGGGGCTGTACACACAAACTCTATGATGGATTTCCAAATAGCTGGTGTAACCCATTTCAGGACCAACCAGACTACAATGACTGCTGAGCACTGCCTGCCGTGAGACCAACTTTACAACTTCTCCTGGCACATTTTTCTTGCAATGGCACTTGCTTTATAGTAATCATTGCTTCCCTGTGGGTGAGACAGAAACCCCCAAGAATGATTCCAGCCAGATCTCCTGTAGCCAGTCCACCCCTTTCATTTCCTCTGGCTCGGGGCACTGGTGTGTAAGTGGTGTATAAATTTTAGTCTCATATCTTTGCCCGGCAGCGAGCGGAAGCTCCTCTGACCAAAATACTCTGTGTCTTCATGGTCTCTTTCTGCTTTTCCACTGACTGCAGACACTCAAGTCTGGAAAGTGGCTTACCAAATGGTTGCATCCGGCCATACAGGCCTTTGCTGGCGAGAGGACCATCAGCCAGCCTTGTGTCACACAGCGAGCGTGCTAAATGTGCGTCTGCATGTGTGTGTGTGTGTGTGAACGAGTTTTTCCTCATTTTACCCTTATGTATTATTTGTCAAGAACAACAGAGAGCGACAGTGCGAGGAGGGAAGCAAGAAATGAACCACCTCTTGGCAGAGAATTACTGTTGTGCCCGTTTGAATGTACTAAAGGTCACGGCAGCTGAATATTTAGCACCCATAAAGAAGCTGATGCCACTGCCTGACACTTCCTTATGAGGATGAATGGAGGCCTTGAGCGGTGGGGGGAAAAGTTGGGATGCAGCTCACCCTTCCTTCAGTTAAATCCCCCCACATCACCTACCCCCAAGCAAGCTTTAATTCTTCAACTTCAACGATGGTGAGGCACTGCTGTACTCAAGTTTTTATTAGTGTATCGCTGGACTGACACAGAGTCAGGGGGCGGTTGGGCATAAAATGAGGAAAAGACTGAAACGTGACCCGTGATTTATTCTGGGGAGGTAAGGAGGGGGGGTCCTTACCTCCCCAGAATAAATCAAATTAAATATATGAGTGAAGCTGAAGACTAAAACCACAAAACACAAGGAAAGAAAGTTCACTACAACAAAATAACCAAAACAAACGACTTGCATTTAGGCCGGTAGGTTGTTGACACTTTTACAGGACATGGTGGGATTTTAGTGGAGGTGGCTGAGCCCTGATAAACTTTGATTGAGGAGGGTGTCACCCCTGATCACATTCTTTTCTTCTTTCAGGGCAGCTGAGTGCCACTCAGCTCAGGATGTTGGGTGCAAGAGCACACGTGGACGTTTTACAGGGCTGTGTGGGACTAAGCCATTTATTTTTGTGCTTTTCCACCAGTCTGGCATTTTAACTTACTGTTATATATCAGAGTTATTTTCACCAACCTCATGTCTCCCATACTGGTGGTGTGTGTGTCTGATCCTCAGCAAAGATGGTGAAATATTCGGAGTTTATCTTTTACTTGTGACATTTCCAAACGGGAAAGGCTGCTTTACCAGTAATCCTTCATGGCTGCTGATCGGCTATTCCCGAGACCTTCTGCACACAAAGTACAAGTACCTAATTCAAACAACAAAATGTGTAAGGATGGTGAGTTTCGTATGTTGTGCAGATTGAAAAACCCTCAATGGAAAATGTGTGTGATTTGAGATTTTGGGTGATACATGTAACCTCGCACCCAATTGGAGCCGGGATAGACTTCAGACACCTGGGACGCTGCAAAGAATAAGCGGGTGAAAAAGACGGATGGCTTGATGAATGGATAAAAAAAAGTACTTGACTCTACTGGATCATGGCATTTTTTGTTGCGCAGCACCTGACACAGTTGGTGTTCACCATCAACCGCAAGAACACCAGGTAACGGGATCTGTGTGCTTGCAGCTGCCGTAGTCTGCACTTCCACAGCTCACAAATGAAAGAGAGGGGTATGTTCGAGGCAATTTTAACCAAACAAGCACTGATAAACACGGTGTATGCTACCCACCCAGCACTAAATATCAGGTAAAAAAGTTAGCAGTGAGCCTGTGAAGAACGTATGAAACAACCTGTGCAGATATTTTCATAGAAATGAATATTCGACATGAAAAATTATGTTTTTATGTGTTTGCTGTACCAGTAAGTGAGCAACTTATAATGCTAGTCCACAGAACAGCTTTACTACTATTTGCTTCCATCATCTCAGTTAATTATAAAAGATCTAATAGTCTAAATCTAATAATTTGTTATTTATTGTATTTTGTAGCTGCCCAAAAAAACTAAAACTCAACTTTCTACACTCAGGTTGACAGGTTTTCCTCTTTATTTTCTAATCTACCAGTAGTAGTCGACAGAATCACAGATGTTCAAATAAAACTTCAAAGTTAGTCTTTATCACTGTTTCTGCATTAATACTGCTTCATCATGATGGACAGGACGAGGTCCCTCACACTTGAAATTTGCGGGGTCCGTCACTCATCTCGATGTTGCATCATAATGTGACTGTGAAAGAGAGGGAGCATTACTTGACCGCCAGCGTGAAGATATATAGTAACAAAGGCTGCAGATCCCCCACAGACGTCTCCACCTGTGCGTAATTATTATTTGATCATACTTCATTTGCAAAGCGCTGGTCACTGAGTATCAAATCACCTGACACCAATGGGATCGCTGGGCAACAAAGCATACGTGGAGGGCCTGCAGACAGCAGCAAAACAAAATATTAGAAAGACAGGACTGTTGTTAGGGAAATTAAGCCTAAGATTTGGCACCACCCCAGAAACTGCTGTGTTTGTGTGTGTGGGCGGAGGTGGTTGTATTCTGCCTTCTTTGTGTGTGGTGGGGTGTAATGAATCGGATGCCATTTTAAGAGATGCTTGTTTATGAGCGTCTGGATTGACGTTGGAGGCGACAAGGGAATGTGGGGAATTAAGGAGAGGAGTGTGAGCTACACTTAACAGAATGTGACAGGCGCAAAATGACGGAGTTTGGCCCGAGAAACAGAATGCTATGTTGTGTGCACACACACACACACACACACACACACACACACACACACACACACACA
>JBAJHX010000053.1:18353094-18389354 GCA_037176925.1 Amniataba percoides | reverse complement strand
TAACACTTTCAGTTGGCCTTCAGTGTTAATCTGCAGGACACTTAACTCCTACACACACACACACACACACACACACAGAGTAAATAAGCATCTAATGTGATGGGAAATGTGCTAACAATGACTCATAGTTGAGCTGTTTCACTTTATTATTTAGAAAAAGCAGTTTCACTAAATAAAAAAAGAAATATGTGCACACAAGTCACCTTGTTTTTAACATCCAATGTGTTCCTGGCCTCCATCAACTCCATGGTGAGAGAATTTATTCTTTTTTTTGTGGTGTCAGCAGAAACCTAAAAAAACATGTACTTAGTCACACTTTTTATTCAGCACTGCCAAGAAAGAAATTACATGTTTAGCACTTAAGACAAATTCATTCATTCATTATCTATACCTGCTTTATCGTGACACACAGGGTCACAGGGTGTGCTGGAGCCTATCTCAGCTGTCATCTCATGCAGAAATAATAGGGACTTGGTTTTCTTAAATATAAACAGAAGGAAAAAAACAAGCCAAGCACACCTTGTTTTTGAGGAATTCATTGACTTTCTTGAGTTCAGCTCGCTGTCTGTCAAGCGTGGTGACGTTGGCAGCGAGGCCTGTCTTCTCCCTGACAGCTGCCAGCAGTTTGGCCTCCACCTTCTTCAGCTCCTCCTCCAGAGCGAGCAAGCGGCGGTCCTGCTCCCCCCGCTGATGAACAAGCGACCTTATCTGGAAGGAAGCAAAGCTGGGGTCAACACCATGACATCTGCAGCAACAAGAACAATGCCGATAAATCGGTTCCTCAGTTATAACTAAAAAAAGACACAAGTCACTGAACTAACAGTATAATTTCTGCAGTAAAGCTTTGGTACAAATGCTTCTTTGATAACTTGTACCTCTTTCTCCAGGAGTTTCTGCTGCCGCTTCTCTGTGGTCATGATGTTCTTCTCTTTCTTTACACTTGATCCTTCAACCTAGGTTTTAACAAGACACAAAGCTGTTTTGTGACAGGAGTGGTTGAGGGGACTAGCAGATCTGATTACTGAGGAGCTTTCAAACTTACAAGACCATCCACAGAAAGAGTCCTGCGTACAGGGGACATCAGGGCATTTCTGGAGGGCGATGGTGGCGGCAGAGCAGCTGGAGGCACAAAGTTTTATGTTTTAGAGGAGGTTGTGTCTGCAGATATCTGTCCTCGGAGCGGTGTGTTTCTCACTTTTACCCACCTGCCTTAACGTGTCTGAATCGGTCAGACTTGTCGAAGGAAGCAGCTCCCTTCAGGTCTCCGGGTTTAATCTCATAAGCTCCCGGTGGAGGGGCGCAACCTTTGGGTAACAGCAGAATTAGCCACGGATAGTCATGCTGGGTACTTCTTTGTTGGTTTAAACGCCTAACCAGAAAACTGTGTTACCATTAACTTGTGTAACACTACCAAATATAAAATATATATTAACAAATATAAACTTTGTTTACCTAGCTAGCACAGGCTAACGTTACTAACTGCTGACTAACTTGAGTGGCACGTTTAACAACATGCTAACAGCTACTAGCTTTTATGCGTTACCTACCGATGCTCTCGTTGAACCTTTTCAGGGGGGCTCTTGAAAAAGACATTTTTTAATCCACTTTGCGTGTCTGGTTTTGAGTTTTTTCCTCCAAATATGTTCGTCAGATGACACAACAACAGACGCTTCAGCGCTGAAATTTCAAAAATCACGTCATACGCACGTTACGTACGCGCGGCCAATAGGCGTCCAGTGCGTGGTGACGTCACCCTTCCTCCACTGACATCCTCTGACATTTAAAATCAAACTCTTTAAATGTGTAAATTCATTTAAAAAGGGCAGAAGTAAAATGTTTTATTTAGAAGTTTTAATTATATTTTCTAAAAAATGTTTCCTCCACATTAAAAATGTTGTTTCACAGCTTCCTCCACACTGCCTCTTATGTAGCTACACCAAAACATCACAGCCCTTCTATTCATTGATTGGGCCAAAAACTGTCAAATTGAAGTTATTTAATGTAAAAAAAAATTTTTAAAAAGTACCTGTACATAAAACTATCCTAATATACCATTACTTTAATTCTAAAGTGAAAGTATTACCCTGTGTGTACATCTGTCAACAAAGCTAGTCTTTATTCAGTTATCTACATAAGTGTGTGTCAGGGAAAAGGAACTTGAAAAAGCTTTTTTAGCTTTAATATTTAGAGTTAAATGGGAGCACTTAAAGGTAGAACGTGTTGAGAACCAATATTGCAAACACAACTTCAGTTAAACATTTTTTTTATTTCATGGAAATACAACATAATTTCAAATCCTTTGCAGGACCATTGTTGTACATTTTATATTCTTTTTCTCCATTTTTTTGTACTTCAAAACATGGTCACTTGTACAACAATATCATAAACAAAGCCTCATGTCACAAATGGAGCCATTGATGACAATAAATTACACTTGCCATGCTAAGGTTTCTGAGATGATACGTTGGTACCTTCATTTTTACTAGATTAACCTTTAAATGAACAATACGTTGGAGTTGAATAAATATGATAGAAAGACACTGGAGTTACAAAAGAAACTTTGTTCATTCAAAACGGAGCAGAAAAAGATCACAGGGCTGTTTGGGGAGGGTTACCTCTTAATTCATTTGTTTTCCTTCATATGAAAAAAAAAAACTAAGGACAAATTTTGCATATTTTGATAACACTGCTAAATCTAAAGCAAAAATCCAACAATAGTAAATACTGACTATATTTAGGAAACTGCCCTTTAATTATAACTGACACTTTCGTTAGGATTTTTTTTCTTTATGTGTAGAATATTTCATAGGTCTGCCAGACCAACATCATCCATTCACACTCAAAACAGGTTAATCTAGTACAGCACTGTCTTTATACAACCTAGAGGTATTTTCTAATCTTGTTTCTTTTGTTCTTTTTTTATGTTTGAAAAAGCAAACACATTTACCCAGGTGAAGATGTGTCTTTTCCAAATTGTAAATAATATCACTGTGTTCATGTACAGAATATAAAAATCTTTCCAACAGACAAAAAGAGAGAAAACATAAAACAGTCGATGAGGTTTCCGGCCAGTAGTAGAGAGGCAAGTATACTGAGGATGTGGAAATTAAAATATTCATAATTAAAAACAAGAACAATTACAACACTCAACACTTCACTTAGTTCAACAGTGAAATTTACAGTGGAACTGGTACCGAATAAAAATGCGTCAGGCGGAAGCAGGAAAACCAGATGAATTGTGAGGAAGGGGGGGTAAGATAAATAAAAGCAAATCAAGATGCGATGTACCGTCATTCCTTTGAAAGCAAGCAGGTGAAGAAAAAGTCATGGGGAAATGCATCATGAGAGACACTACGTATCGTTAATGTGGGCAGACCAGATTATCATACAAGTGAGAGTTTGAAATGTATCACGACGTATAGGTTCGGGTCATAATAGAGCACACATATAATGGTAGCACAGGTGTACTGGTGCCTATGCTAGTACTGTTAGTAGCCGTAGTAGCACTTAAGAGCACCATGTTTCGCTTAAAAGATATTTATATAACTTAGAAAATTAGTTATTTTTTGTGTTATTAAGTATTATTTTTATTTAAATCTTCTTAGATTTAGTTTAGTCTCAGCGCTTGATTGCAAATTCTGAAAAGGCGCTTCTGAGTCACAATGAAGACACTGTGACTTCAAACAAGTGGCTTCAGATTACAGGATGAGATAATCTTTTGGCATTTGTGTCAGTGGTCCTCTCCACAGGTGTGCAGCAGAAGGAACAAGAGAAGGCATGCATGAGTCTGAGTGAGCGCCACACAGATAGTAAAATAAAAAAAAGACAAAAGGTGTGAATATACACTTCCACCTCTGTCCTGGTCCGCTTCTAGAAGGAGGTTAATGCTTCAAGAATCCAAAGACAAGTCACGTTTTTAGAGTGAGGAGACAGTTTGAGAGGATTTTGTGTTTGGATTCTTAAAGCCAAGTGTGGAGCCGTCATGGTAGTCTAAACCTCAACAAGACCAGGAAGAGGCAGAAATTAGTATCACAGCTATGTGTGTGTGTGTGTGTGCACTATGTGTGAAGGGTCTTTTTCAACAGGTGGTAGCCAGGGATTGGTGTATAGGAGGCTGGAAGCAGCGAACATGCTCCACAGTGGAACTGTCCGTCTCCACCGCCTTCATGTACTTGTTGAGGATGGCAAAGATCTCGTTGTTGAGGATCTGGTACTTCCTAATGCGGTCTGCCATCTTCTTCAGGGGCTGTCGAGAAAAAAAAAGACGGGGATAAGGACGGGGACTAAATCCAGAACGCATTGAGATGTGTGATTGTGCGTGTGAGTAAGAGATAAAGAGCACTTACCACATTTTTAATGATCTCATCCTTGCCGTCCTGTCTTTGGACTTTGAGCAGGTGGTAACAGAAGTCAAAGAGGTCAAAGCGACGCTGCTGTCCCAACAGCACAATGATGGCACAGCCGGCCCAGTTCAGCCCATCACCAAAGCACTGCCTGGAAGGAACAGCACGCATAACACACAAGTTATATTTCCACTACATTGAGACAACAGATTTGAGATATTTCAGCAAATCATGTCTGTTTCCATCACCTTCATCACTTTCATGCAAATAAATTGCAGATGTGACAAAACACAATCAGTTGCTTTAGTGTCAGAGAAGGGAGAGCCATGAAAGAATGCTCCCTTTATGGACTTGAACTATGGTGTCACGTCTTTGCGCCGCTCTGTTTATTTATCTTTCTTGGCTCTCCTGATGCCATTGTGATATGAATGCTTGTCCAAAGCAGAAGGAGCAGAGACAGATACTCCACACTGAAGGTGCACTGAAAGTCTGTCTTGTCTTTCCATTTCAGCTGTGAGTAAAAATATTTACAATATTTTTGGTTTTTTGCCAGTTGTTGTTTTTCCACTGAAACAACAGATCAATCAGATCAGATGACCTCTAAAAATCCTCCAAATCAGTGTTACATAAAACTTAAGTTTTTTTTAACTCTATATCAGTAAAACATCGAGCATATTTTAATTTGAATAACAGGATCATGTTTGTCTGCATCTTTGAAAAATACGGCATGTCATCAAATCACTCCTACAGCACACACAGCAGCCTGGTGCCACTCACTCTGCTGTGAACTCGTGTGTGCCCACAGGGATGCAGTAAACAAACTGCATGGCACTCCACAGGCGGTGGAACTCCATGCACTCGTCAACATGCATCACACCGTTGGTGGGCGGAGGCCCGCGCCACACCCCGTCCTGCAGGAAACTGCGGATGCGCGTCAGGATGACCTCGAACATGGAGAGGCCGCAGCACAGACGCTCTTTGGTCAGCAGGTCCCCCTCACGGGCAATGGCAATTTGCTGGACAAAAGAACAGCCAAAATATTTCAGTAGTAGCATCCAAAGTTTTTAAATGAAGTATTATAAATAAAAAAATATATCAATAATGTGACAAAAGCTCAGATTTGTCTGTCAGCACTGGTAAACACAGAGTGTCTTTGAACTCACCTGTGGGGTTCCCAACCTCTCAATTAGAGGCACGAGGTGGAGAGGGGCGTACTTTGCTTCCAGCCTTTTCATCCTCACCTCCAGACGCTCTCCCTCTTTAAAACACACAAACACAAGAGGGAACATATACACACTGTGCACCGTGCATCTGTCCATTCATTTACACCCAGTAACGGTTTTGTATACCTTTGATGTAGACTCTGGGCAAAATGTTCTGGAAGGGGGCGGCATGAAGCAGATCACACACTTCCTCCTGGGACTGAGATTCAAGCACAACACAAGACAGGGTTACTTCAGTGGATGAACGCCGCTCAGTCTGCTTGACGGACACTCTCACGGGGCATGCAGGTGGCACTGGAGTGACGTTAATTTGAAAGAACCTAACTTAATACTTTGAACTTGCTTCCTTCACTTTGTCTCCAAATCTAAAAATATTATCTTTTAAAAGTATATTTTAAATGCTTAGAGTTATGAAGTGCCATGAGCTCCGTACTGCTGGGGGAATTACTCAACAGTATCTTCAGCTTATACAGAGAAGGAGATAAACCAACTGAGTCAGAGTATGTCTGCGTGTATCATGTGCCTATCTTTATCAAGCCGTGATGACAGGCCAACATTAGCCAGATTATAATTTGTCACACTGTTAAGTACAACATCCCATCTAATCTGGTTTAGCAGCAAGAGTTCTCAACAGACTCTCCATCGGGGTAAAATGTCAGTGTGTTAGTGGTATTTCAGCCGGGTGAAGTCATGCTTACAGAGGCGCCTTATTTGACAAGGCGGCTGCGACAGCGATTGTTAGTCAAGACGACGAGCTGTACAGCCGACTAAATGCAGAGAAGCTGTATCTTGAAACAATCTTCAAACCACATGCAATGAAAGAAAGCAAGACACAGAAACACACTCTGAGGCAGTCTAAACAGACATATGCATACGCTGCACACACACAAACACACACACACACACGGGTCAGTGCTTTTAGACAGAGCCGGTAGAAAGAGTGAAAGCTGAGTGGAGTTAGGTGAACGGGCATCACAAGTGCCCACAGCCAAAAGACAGTACCAACAACCAACCAGAGATTTACCATCAACTCTTCCATGGAGGACAAGGACATAAATATTTTGTAACACAGTAGCCAAATGAGTATTTTCTTTTTTTGTACTTATTAAATATCAGTCTTTAGAAGTCATTTCTTTTGGATCTGGTGCCAAAATTAATACTTTTATTCACTTAATTCCTTGTAAAACAAAAAGACACAAATATTTCAGTCCTTTTGCTTCCATGGTTGATTTGAGATGAAACTGTGCATGCTGAACTAACATCGTAAAAAGAAAGAAACACAGCAGCCCAAATCAATGAGAGAGAGAGAAAAAAAGAGAAAAATAGATCCAGTCTCCGTGTTATGTCTATACCAGTGACAAGACCTAAATCCTTACCACCTGTGGTAGTTGCCAGCGTGTAATGAAAAATAGAGTTGTATTTCAGAAAAAAAACATACATCAAAGATCAAACATACTTGGGGGCACACAAACTGGGTGCCTGAGTTTCTGTCTGTGACATTTGATTCGGGATGTGAATCAGAATCATAAATTGGGCAGAAACCTTCAGGCACCCAGGTTACTGGTCACCCACACAAAAAACATGGCAGTCAAACGGCTACACATTAGTGGCCCCTGAGCACTGAACAAGCTCCAGGACCACGGAGGAAATTAACTGTGGAAAGACTGGGGAGAAGGGAATAAGGGGAGAAGACTAATGTGGCAAGAAAGTACAGAAATAAACTCAACAAAGTCAAAACAACAAAGAAGAAAAGGGAGACGGGGACAGGGAAGTAATAATAAAACAGTTGGAAGGGAAATTGACACTTGTAAAGGAAATGTCCTACCAAAGCTTGCTCGATGAGCAGACAGAAGAGGATGGCATTTCCCACCTCCCTTAAGCTCTGGAAGACATCTGTCTTCAGCTCAGCATACTCAATGATATCCTTGAGCTGATGGTGGAAGAACTCCAGGATACCTGGTATGGCAGAGATAGAAAAATACAGCCATGTCGGCTTGCTAAAAAACAACAGCACGCACAACATTTGTCACCGGACCACCTTTTTCATTCCTACAGCCAAGCAGTAAGCACCAGCTAATACCTCATTATGTCATTGATAATCTATTGCGATCAGGATGAATCAAGATGATGTCAGTGGATCTGCCCGGCCGCGCTGACCCACATTCAGTCCGAATCTCAGGCCCTCACAGCTGAGGACAGGAGGATCATTAACTGCTGACAGTAAGATCACAGGCAGTAAGCCAGGTACAGAACTCAAGGTACAGAACATCAGTAATCTACAGATTACTAAAGCCTACTCATAGGGATATCCCATCTGACCGGCCTCTAATCTGGACGCACAGCTCCAGCCAAAACACACTGAGGCAGGTGAGGAATTACACAAAGATGCAAAGTAAGTAGCTAGAAAAGTAAAGCGACTTTACTGCTTTAAAAAGGGACACTTCAATACGCCAGATCTACATTTTTAAAGCTTTTCTGTCCACTTCTGTCATTTTAAATGTATTTCTGTACTACATACTCAGAAACAGATCATTTATAACTCTTTCTGGATTTGTTTTTTTATATGTTACTAAGCATCCAAAACTTGTTTTCCATTGTAGCAGAGTTACTATTTTCCAGCAGTATTGCTCCCAGTGGGCTCATTTATGCCCCTCCAAACTGTTTTACAATCCTGGCTGTTTGATTCTTGGTGATGTAGTGCTTTATGTTGTCAGCATTCTCCTCTGCTGGTTGTGTGCTGAAAAAGTCAAACAGCTGCTCCAAGACCTGACTGCATGCGCACAAAACACCTAGTTGTGAACGAGGAGGGCTGAGCTGGTGTTAAAATGGGAATGAAAATCTTTGGTAAAATGGAGGTGCACTGAATATAGCAAAAAAATATAAACATACCACAACCATGTATCTGACTCCAATCGTATTTTCTATTGCTCACCTGTGTGTTTGCGGGTGTGACACAGAGAGTGGGCCGTGTCATGTAAATAAGATAAATAACGTAACATAATTTAGTTTGTTGCATAAAAGAACAAGCTGTACAACTGATCTATGTGGAAAATAAAATCTAAATAATATAATGGAAGGAGAAACACTGAACAGACAGTGGCATGTGTAGCATGCTTTACTGTCTTCTAGTTAGTGTAATAGGTAGTTCTGTGTCTTGGGTCAATGTGTAGCCCACTCCTCCAAACTTCAGAGAGGATTTTAAGCCACATTGTCTTCATAAGAAACAGCTTTTCTCCCAGAATGCACTTAAGAATAAGCTGTAAGCTTAAATACGTAACAGCGTTGTCCATATTATTTACTTTTTTTTTGTCACTTATTTTCACATGGACCTGTGAATTTCTGACCTTGGTGGGCATGTATAAAAAAATCTTTAGAAAAACATTACAGATAGAGATTGTTTGGTGCAGAAATGAGATACTTTCTAAGGTCAAACTTAGGAGTCAAAACATATTGCATAAGGTTTGTTTCAACTCACTGCTGTGAGGACACAGTCCAGGTTCATTTGACCACATTATTTACTGAAGACCACCATTTTCAAATAGTCTGCCACTCGCCACACTTTGAATCTAAATGTAATGGCTTAAATGGCGTGAAGGTTCATGTTGTAAATGCATTCTATTCACTGTAACAGTGGGGGCTGCGAGCTCACCTGGGGAGCCGTACTCGTGGCGCGGTAGGCGGCAGATCTTGGGCATGACTTCTATCAGTGTTTTTACGTACTGCAGTATGGTGCCCTGTAGCTGTGAAGTGACAGGGAAGATAGATAGAACACAGCAGGCGAGGGGAAGAGAGGGCACAAAGAGGGAACAACAAAAAAAACACACACACTGTAAGAATGCAGCCCGCTGAGGAGAAGGAGGCATGTTTTTGGGGAGGCTGTAGAAAATGAAGATAAATACCAGGCTCTTGACAATCTTAAGCAGCTCCTCCATCACTACAGCAATGCCTTGGTAACCAAGGAGACGGCAGATGGTCTTGAAGTGGGGCGGGCCGACAAAGTTTCTGTAGGAGCTGTATATGTGGGAGTAGGCGATGTTCAGAGGCTGAGAGGAGAGGAAGACACACAGAAACTGTGTTAATCTGGAACAGTCTGGTTTCCTTTACACAAACAAATATTCTATCAAAATTCCTCCTGTTATATGAAATAAAAGTGATCAGCTGGACCGTTACCTTGGACCCATACAGGTAGTAAGGCTGAACGTTGGCTGGCTTGTCTCTTTGAGGCTCCTGAGTGAAGGGAATGGCTGTGCGTACGAAGCTGAAGAGAAAACGATGTTTATAGCCAAAAGGAGGAAAAAGGAAGGAGGCACACCTCTCTAAACATCACACCAACACAACATACTGACCGGTTTGTGGATCCATTGTAGCAGTAGTTGGGGAGGAAATCAAAGTTGAGCTCCCAGAAGACGTGCAGCGTGATTCGTCCGTAGGGAGCGGAGACGTTGTGGTTGGCCTCGCGGAACATGGCGTCGAAGCTGTCCAGGGTCATGTGCTTGGACAGCAGCCGGTGGGTTAGTCTGTTGATCTCCAGCAGCCACTCCAGCTCCTGTCACAGAGGGATGCAGAATTTGGACAGCTCAGTTTTTCTTCGTGTTGCCTTAAGAAGTTTTGTGTACCCACTGGTGCGTGATCTTACCACTATGGAGGTGAGGTCCTCGCTCTCGAAGCGGCTGATGGCATGGTCCAGGGACTTGTACATGGCTGCAGAGATCCTCTGGGTGATCAGGCGGTTTAGGTCAATGGAGCGACCCAACAGCTGCAAGACACAGAGAGAGTGGTTTAAAAAAAACTGTAACAAAAAAGGTGATCTGTGATGGAAAAAATGACAGCTGTCTGTCTGTATCCTACATATGAGAAGTAGAACATAATAATAATGACACCTTAGAGGACGCCCTGATTTCATTTTCCCACTACCTGTACGTGTCTCTGTTTGAGCAGCGTCTCGTAGCGGTTTGATGGAGGGTACGGGATGATCACGCCGTAGTTTTTACACTCTGCTCTGAAGCGCTTATCGAGGAGTACGCTGTGAAAAATAAACACAAAATGCAATTTAGAGGACAAAGTTCGCAGAGATTGCGACAAAGTGCGCCAACAAGTGTCACTTTCCTACCTTCCGGCCATCGCCTTGTAGTAAGCAAATATCTGATCTGCTAACTTGTAGACAAACTGGTCAAAGCAGAGATTTACCTAAGAACAAAAAAAAAAAAAAACAAACATCATGTGCGTGACATTTTTAGGGAGGTTAAGATCGCTGCAACTGATGGCTGTAAGACATTACCTCTGCCTCGATTTCATCATAGAGGAACTGTTTCTTGAACTTCGTGAGAGCGTAGTAGCCACTGTCGTTATACAAATCCAGAGGATACAGCACATACCTGCAGGAAGGAGAGCCGCAGTTATAATAAAGTCTCAAGGTCCGAGACAATATTGCGTTTTGTCACTGGGTGTTTTGTCTTACTCCATCATGGAAGGCTCCTTGGTCTCCAGGATGTGGTCTGTGAGGATCCAGGGCATGGACATCTCAATGGGAAACTGGATTCGGCGACCCATGGTCAGCTCCAGGAAGAACTCTCTGAACCACAGCTGGGACAGGTCACAGCACTGCTGAAGGGCCTCTGGACCGCAGGAGGACGTGAGTAGAGAGCAGAAAATTTAACATGATCCATCCTCCTGGCAATTTTCTAATACTATTTTTATCCTTTTGATTCTGTGATTTTTTTTTTTACTTACCACTGAAGTTTAGCAGGTGTGTGAAGAAGAAGGACTGTTTGTGGAAGTCTTCTATTGCCACCACTATGGGTCCGTCCAGGCTGCTGCGAAGAGTCTTCTTGGACCCGCTCTTATCTGCTATCAAAGACTCCAGCATGGTGCGCACCATGTACAGCTGTGGAGGGAAGAAAAATGTAAAAAGACGTTCACGGCAAGTTTCAGGAAGCCAAGGAAATTAGACCTATTAATTATTTGCATGGTTAAACTTCAGAAGAAAAGCCTTGCTCAAAGAGGAAATCATGTAGCTATAGTGTGGCAGGTTCGGAGAGGAACAGTCCTTTAATTACCAAACTGTGTTACATGCTACGGTTTCGTTCATTGTCTTGTCTCCTTTGCTGCTCCTTCTTTGTTTTGTCGAGCTGCCGACTTGCTGTAACAAGGGGAGTGTTGCCTGGTTACACCATCCTCTGTAACTCTGCTCTAACACCGCACATCAAATGATGAGTGTTGTGACAAAAACTGAATAAGTAAAGTCTAAAGGATGTCTACGACGTTAGACCTGCTGTAAAACTAAATTGTTATTGCTATAAGAGTCATTTTGTTTTGATGTGTGTCTTTCCACAAGAAACCTTGTTGGAAACGATATTGTAGGTTTGGGGCAGGAGGAGTTGTTTAGGCAGTTTCCTTCTGTGACGACCCCCTGAGCAAGAGTCTCCTCCCAGCAGCCTGATGGGTGGAGTTGGGTCGTCTGCGAGATTCAGCTCACCTGGTTTGGTGGCAGCTATATAAGCCGGTGACAGGCAGCCAGTCCCTCCCTCTCTCCCCTGGCTTCTACTTGTTTGGTTTTGGTTATCTTCCATTTACTCTTAATATCCTTTTTGGTTATGTAAACTAAACCCTTTTTTGTTCTAACTCGTGTGTGGTCTCCCCTCTTTGTCCAGCTTTGAGCTGCGCCGTGACACTTCCAAGCCAGTAGGGGGCAACAATGTAGTTAGGGTGGTGGCCTTACTATTGTGCAATATAATGCATCTTTGCTCTTGGTAAGTTTACTGAATAGCAGGGGGCACAACGAGGTTAGTTCATTAACAGGAAGCCCTTCAAACTTCCTCACATCCTCTGCACCCACAGAAACCTGCCAGCAACAGTCATTTGCATCAGGTTATTCTCCCTTAAAGAATGAACTCAAGTAGTTCATTTATCACCAGTAGCTTTTTGCCACTAAACTTTTGAAAGGTTGTCATCAATTTGGCTCTTGACCCCTCCTCTGTTAAACATCTTACCTGTGTGCTGGAGGGTCCTACGGCCCTGCGGGGCACTTTGATGTCAAATCCACCTTTTGGGTCCTTCTCACCCCTCAGACAGGGGTCATTTGGAGGTTCCCTCGCCCCCTCCCAGTCACAGACGGTCTTTCGAATGGCCTGAAGAACGCTGCAGAAAAAAAAACAGGATTAAACTGTCTGTGCTTCTTTCAGAAATACAAGAAGGATAATATTAAGTGCGATGTAAATGGATCTTCATTGTGTGCCTGTGTACCTAATGAGGACGTTCTTCTTCTTGCGTACGGCCTGACGTAGAGGTTCTCTGAGGGTCATCTGAGCAAAGTCTTGCAGCGCTGCGTAGATGGTGTTCCTGATGGCCTGGTTAAACACCGACTCCATCCGGCCCATCAGAACCTGCACAGTTCATTACACAGCACCACCATCATCACCGCCGTCTTGCTTGTGATGGCGAATGACTCAACTCGCTATTAAATGGAATAATTTGACAGTCTGGGAAATGCACTTATTCGTTTTCTTGCAGAGAGTTAGATGAGAGTCCTAATGCCACTTTCATACCTGTCCATTAAAGAAGTCCCCCGGGCATGTTTTCAGATAAGAATACTCTGCTAAGAATAATAATTTGTGTCTGAACTGAAAATGTTCAATCACTTAGTTTTTTAATATGCATTTCTATATATTACATTACTGCCTTCTCCCTCATCTCAAAAATCTCATATCTGACAGTGTGAAACTAACACCCATCCTCTCTATTTTCAGTCTTTATGCTAAACTAAGCTATAAGGCTTCTGGCTGTAGCTTCATATTCAATGGACACATATGAGAGTGGTAGCTCTGACAGATACCACTGTTAGGAGTGTGGCATTGATCAGCTCATCTGAAAATGCACAGGTCTATTTCCTATAAGATCAAATATGATCATCAGCAGTTCAGAGCACCAATCAAAGCCGGTGTTTTACCTGCAGCCCCTTGATCATGGCAATGACTTCCACCAGGGCAAACTTCTCCTCACTGGTGTAATTGTATCGCGTGGCTCGTTCATACTCCTCCGCTGTGCCCGGGCAGTCCTTGTTGCAGAATTTATCCGTGGGATGGACCAGCTTCCACGAGTACTGGAAGAGACACACAGAGCTATAAATAGATCAAAGCTAAACGATCAATGGCAAAAACCGCAAAGATTTTCATACCTAAACCCCCCCACACACACACACGCACACACCCACACACACTAACCATCCGCAAAACAAAACAAAAAAACACAATAAATCCATCGCTTTACTCACAACTTCCATGACGTGTGTGCTCCACTTGGACAGCAGCTGGAGGCCCCTCAGAGCGAGGTCGAACAGCTCTCTGTACTCCTCGTCCGACTTCTGGCTGTCCAGGCCGGAGCCCGTCACCACCTCGCTGTTGCTGTAGCGCGCCAGCTCCGAGATGAAGCGGATGTGGTCCTCCCTGATCTGCACCATCTGCTCACACAGGTTGTACTGCGGCGAGATGCTGCTCTGGGTGCACGTCCACCTGGGCACAAAATGGACAAGACGGAGGGTTTTGAGGGTGGGTGGGCGGGAGCAGATGGCCCAGTGGTCAAGAATAGCTGGTTTGGGCGCGCGGTTGAGAGCACTTGTGCGATCTCAGTATATGGATAGACAGGCAAACACGCTTACTTGGACTTGTTTTCTTCGTAGTGAGCGCTCGTCTCAATGTAACGTGACAACTCTATCTGCATGTCTCCAAACAGCGGCACCACCTGAAGCTGATAAACACAAGGAAGAATGTCTCACATTCAAGTTATGCAAGCAAATATGATTTGAGATGGAAGCAAAAAAAAAAGGAAACACCTACTTTGAAGAACTTGTCAATCTTGCTCAGGTTGATCCTCTTTTTGGCGTCTAGTTTGTAGATATTACTCACGTTTCCATCCATCAGATACAGACCGAAGCCCATCACCTGACACACACACACAGAGTCCGTTTATTTTACATCAGCAGAGGACTTTGAGACGGCTAAAGCTCAGGCTATTGGCTGTGCGGCAGGTAAAGATGTTAAACTGTGCGTACCTTAAGCAGCATGTGTTTCTCACTGGGTGTCAGATACATCTTGTTCTCATAATAGTCGACACAGATGTTGACAATGTCTGCCAAAAGTTCCTCGTAGCCAGGGATCACCTCCAACTGTTGGTGCAGGCACTACACGGAAACAGAGAAGGAGCAACAGGTCACCTTCAGATAAATTCATTTACAGACAAATGCCAGAAAGGCCTCATCCTGCCCTGCATACAGACAAAAATATAAATGATTTTATTACCGATTATTGTCCACATTGAATTGTTCAGTGTCTGCTATTGGACTGACACAAACAATCTTCTCTTCGCCATCATTTTCTGACTGTAAAGACCATGCCACTTAATGTGTGAGATGAAAATGGTTAAGCACTAAATTGCTCCATTGCTTCAAACAGTAGTCTGTCATAGCTGAATAGCACAAGGACAAATGTGAGTCATTCAGCCACTTAGTTTGTATTATGTATTATGTTGGAGGGTTACTGTAATTCTGTCTTATTGCTGACTAAATGATCAAAAAGGTCTTTCAGGCTCATTTTATAAAGAAACAGCCATGAATCACCATGTAGTTACAGTGTGGCATACAAAAAGTCTAGTTTACTCAAAAGGTCCATCGTTCATTCTCCGAGTCTTCTCACAGTTACACATTTTCAAAAACACCAACCTGAGTAATCCTGTTGTGGTTGGCTAAAAACATTGAGAGATTCTGAGACTCCTGGATGGACTGAGGGTCAGCCATCTTCCTCAGGAACTGAGCTGCCCTGGAGACAGAGGAGAGCGATGTCAGTTTGGCTCTAATGGAACTGGTCCACATTTAGCATTCCTTTATAAATGCTTCCATACCTTTTGTAGGCAGAGTGATCATTCTTAACACTACACTTCATGTTCTTTAGTTCATCCAGCACTGCAAACATGTTAATAAATTTGCCCAGGGTGAGCAGGTAGGCCTCAGACACAAAGTCCTTCCTTCTCTCGGCGTGACACAGACGCTTCACTTCACTGCAGAAACGTTCGATGGCTTTCCGCTTTAAAGACAAAGAAATCAGGATATATGAAATTGTATGTACTCAGTTAATTGCTAAATATAAAAGAAGCTGTCAGGAAGCAGAGTCTTACCTGGAAGTACATGAACTTCATGAGCTTGGTCACTTCAGGTTCTAACACCTCCACCGTTTTCTCATAGATCTCCACTCTGTTGGGCTGCTCATTACATTTCACCTAGCACACACAAGAGGGAGCCATCATACAGCTGGCTTTTGCAGCAGCAGCATACAGGACATGTTGAATTTATTCTTCTTTTTCCCCATCAAACCATCAAGGTTTCCAATTTTAATGAATGTATAGGCTGTAATTGTCCAATATAGCGTGATTGCATTATGTGCAATAATAAAATGACCCAGGCATCATTACAGACCCATTGAGCTACATGTTTTACATTAGTATATATTTCCAAAATAAGGTGGTGTCTGATTTGTCTTAAACAAAAAAACGCAGAGTTAAGGTTAAACTGAATTATGTCATGTTACAACTGCAGTTTCATGCCTCGTTGAGGTTTTTATACGTTTTTGCTCCTGAGTGGCTTACCAAACAACGAAGAACCTGCACTTTTAACGCTCAATTTGACAGCTTTAATGGAAAATTCCAACTTCTTTTTATTTTACAGAGATCTTGCACTTATGATTGGTTTATTACCAGACCTCTTCTTTATGGGGTCTTGGTGCGCTGTACAAGATCAGATCAGGAAGGAGGGGGAGATTCGACATGGATGCAATAAAAAGCGAGCGATGAGCTATCTTATTAAGTGCGAGTGCGTGTTTGTGTGTTACCTGGGGGATTGCTCTGGAGCAGCTTCTCCAGGTATAAAGCATCACGGCGTACTCGTGTCCTTCCTCCAGCATCTCATTCTGCAGGTACAAAAAAAAGACATCTTGAGTGACATATTCGACACAAGCCTTGAGTGGATCCTTCAATTAATCCCTCAGTCTCTTTGTGAAAAGGTTATTCATCGCCTTTTCACTGCTTCATGTTCCCCAAAATGTCCAGTGCAGTTTGTGTTGATTTGGATATTTATTTTGTGTTTAATTGTTTATGGTTATATCATATGTTAAATTTGTGATTATTTAATTAAGTTATCTATGTTATTGGTCTGAGTTGTGTTGGTGATTCATGTTTGTGTTGTGGTTATGATATGTTGAGAATGGGTTGATTTATGGTTTGTGTTTGGATTTATTGTGTTGCCTGGGAAGATGGGGGAATGTCAGCTCCTTAATCAAGGATGGAGATCAGGTGTGTCTCGTTGGGTCCTCTTGCAGGGAGAGGAGAAGGTGATAAAGCCAGCCACTGAGGGATTGTGGGTGGTTTTTTTTAGAGAGAAAGATGGCAGCTTGCCGTGAGGCTGCAGTGTGCACTGTGTTTTTGGTTTGAGTGCATTTTGATTCTTTTTCAAACTCCTGTGTTAAATTTTTGTTGTGTTGAACAATTTCCTTGTTGTTTTGTTAATAATTGCCATATTTTTTTGCATCTACTCCGGCCTGTCGACCTGCTTCATTTTAGTTCATTTTTTTAGTGCCCAAAGAGCATTGTCTGCCCTTTGTATGGGCTGGTGGCACTACACTCTTACTCGTTTAATATGTGTATGTTCCGGTTGGATGTTTTTGCAAAGGCACTTAACACACTATTTCTCAGATGAGTCACGTGTTCCAGCATGAATGGGGCTTGATAAATA
Source organism: Amniataba percoides (assembly GCA_037176925.1). Classification (NCBI taxonomy): domain Eukaryota; kingdom Metazoa; phylum Chordata; class Actinopteri; order Centrarchiformes; family Terapontidae; genus Amniataba; species Amniataba percoides. The sequence continues at coordinate 18,372,015 of JBAJHX010000053.1, read as the reverse complement.
TTTTAGCAGGCAAACATTTCTTCCGTTCAGAAGTAGGTGAGACAGATTTCTCCATCGTTCTTCTCAAATAGAACAGCTTCAACCTCAATGGGACTTCTTGCTTAAATAAGGTTAAATAAAGCGCCACTTCCCCTCTTTGCCAGTCGAATCACACTCTTCATTCATTCACCGTCGGGGAAAGAGCTTTACTGGTCCATTGCCTGCCTGATTCACCAGTTTGCGAGGGAAGTGTGTGTGTCCGCAAGAGCGCGCGTGTGCATGTGTGTGCGTACGTCCCACCCGCAAGCCTAGCCAAAATCCCAACAAAAGAGCCAAATGATAATCAATTCACAAAAAACAAGGGTCTCTTTAAGGGCGTGAGGCTGCTTCCCACAGTCGGCTTTGTGTTCACTGAAAGGGGAACAACAACTATTTAAAATGGACAACAAAACATTGATTCAGCCAATCAGCTGTAAAAACCAATACCATGGTGAGCCATGGCGTGTGTGTGTGTGTGTTGTTTCTAAACTGGAGCACATTTTCTCACCATGCTGGAGTGCACCGTAGCTTGCTCTATATAACGGGCGATGCCGGTCACAAATGCATTCCTGTCTTCGAAGTTGGTGTCAAAATTAGCCTGCAGACGGAGGGACAAAAGGAGTGAAAGGGGTATACTGAAAAATGTCTAACCAGACAGCTGGATGATGGTGAGCGTCCGCGGCAGTGACAGCGTACCTGGTACATGATGGAGGAGGGAGGGGGCTCGATGCATGGCTGCTGGTCCGGGAGGGGCAGCTCCTCCAGCAGGTCCACATTGGACAGGGCATCCTCCAGGGTCACGTGGGTCGTCATGGTAACAAGGCGTCACTCACACAACACCCCAGTCTGACAGAAATAATAGAGAGCGTGAGCAAGAAGCTCCATTAGATTTGACACAGTAGAAAATACAATTTGAGCAGGTAAATTCAGTCAGCACGGCTGAACACCGTGTGCAGCTATGAATGCAGGAAAATAACACTAGATGAGAAGTCGATAAAGCTAAAGGTGACAGAGGAATGTCTGAAATGTGTGGGATAAAATGTTGGAATTTGTTAGCTACACAGAACAAAAAATAGATATGCTGTCAAAATGGTAAGCTAAATAGTTAGCCAAAAAGTACTAAATGACAGCTGAAATAGTTAGCTAACGGCTAACAGAAATCGATGAACAGATGAAACTACTGGCTATTGGAATAAATGGCTGAAAGAGATAACGGTATAGTAAAGACAGAAAAAAAATACCTTGCTAAAAGTAACAGAAAAAAAGTCAGATTTGCTAGCTTAAGGTTATGGATAAATGGTTGACATATTTAGCATACGGTATAGTATCAAGATAATTACAAATATTTACAGTATATTATAAATGGACAAAATAGATAATAACAGAGGAAGAAAAATAGTCAAAATAGCTGCATAGTTAGCTAAAAAAACAGCTAAAAGGCTGCTATCTAGATAATAAGTACAAATGGAAGAAATAGATAAAATAAAGGTTAAGGTTAGACAGTTAGAAGATGCAGAATCACTAGATCAACTGATTGAGGAAGGTCATGCACTCCAATTTGAATATTTGTTACATTTTTCTTTTGACTCAAAAACAAATAAATTCATTATCCTCTTTGCATGTCTAGACATCTCCATTTCCTCTGTCAAAACCCTGTTTGGCCTCTGCGGTGCAGTGTGTGCGCGAGTTCAACACCCTGCACCTGTATCCTCTCCCATTTCACTGTATGTCAATACCAGAACAAAGCTGAGAGGAAGTAAAGGGCAGAGGCCCCTCACTGTTTCCTTTCTGCCGTTTTATTTGACTACAGACGTACTCGAAGCGTATGGTTCTTGAAATGCTTCGACCTAGAAATCTCATTGATCTGAGGGGGTGGAGAAAGGTCTGGCAGTGAATGACATCTGACAAACACAAAATGTGCCATTTTACAAAAGCCTGTCGTGGATGCTTTAGTCAAGCTGATACTTTATATTTTTATTAATATCAAATTAATACTGGGTGATGTGTGTAAACACTGAATGTAAAAGCAACTTACGCACAAGGCCTAAAAATCCACAGCTGTCATAATGGTTGCTCTCCATTTGAGCCATCTTTGGAATAAATTGACAGCCCCCTTGAAACAGTACCACCATCACAGTGCTCTTTCTCATTATAAAACACCAGCCCAGCTAAAGCGGTGCGCACATGCCCTCCCGTATATCATGTGCCCCTCAGAAGACCGCGTTTTTACGTCTGACCTGGCAGACAGGCCTGACAGGGCCGATAATCAGCTTAATATTCACAGCTAGAGTTAGCACAGCTAGAGCTGGGAGGGCCAGGGGCCAAACAGCAAAGAGAAAAGAGGCAGATACACCTAAACGTGGCTGTCTCTCTTCTCCTTGCCATAGGTAGGAAATTTAATATATTTACCACAGATAAAGTGTGGTTATGGGTTCCTAAACGGTCCAGCACTTTTTTATTTGTCTGGCAATCGGCTTCAGAGCGATCACACAAACAAGACAGGTGGACAGACCTACGTCCAAACACAAGAGTACAACACTTCCAGGTGTCAAAGCAGCAGCATGTTGACAAGTGTCAATCTTTTCTTCTTATAATACAAAGAGACGCCTACACTGCACCTTCACGTCACTGACTTTACTGTTGGAGCCCACATGTTCATGCACGATAACTTGATTATAAACGGAGCTAAAAGGAGGCAGCTGGGTGGAGTTTCCTGTCACATCGGCATGTCAAAGTGAACATACGCAAAGGTTATATTTACACGAGGTAAACCGCCAGCACTGAGGCCAAAATGAGACAAACGGCTGACTCATCAAGCTTGATAACTTGAGTGAGTGACTCCTCAGTGTATCAGACATTAACTTGTAGATGGCGACAGATGAATCTAAAGGGAGATTTGATGAATATTTAGGACAAATCTCTGTTGTTCTGTCTCCTCTTCTGCTGATATTGTTTTGATAAAACGATGGCTGATGATGGGTGACAACATCCTTCACTGCAGAATGAGGAACCACTCCTTGTCATTCTGTGAACTACAGTCAATTGCAAACACTTCAGCTCAATAGTCAAACTAACAATAACAATGACAATTTTTATATATTGCATGTTTGAAAACTGAGTAAGTAAGAGACTTGCAGATTTGTATTGATGTTGGTTCTCACTTTTGAAGACTTCAGCCCTGTGCTGCTGCAACCTTGTGATGTTTGTAAAGACACATTGTTTACTGTATTCTTCACACTGCTGTGACTTCACAACCTGGATTCAAGTTATCTGATTCTTTGAAGACCCGGTTGGTTATTTTTAACAGCTTATAGAAGGCGAAACACGCAGCTCGCTACAAGGGGGGGGTTCTGTCAGGCAGACAAACATACTCAGTGCTGCTCGACTCCCATCTGTGCTTGGGAATACAGACGCAGACTGAAGCCCGGGTTGGCTGAATAAACTTTCCCACCCTATAACCGACTCTGTTCAACAGTTGGTGTGTGTGTGTGTGTGTGTGTGTGTGTGCGTGTGTGTGTGCATCTTTACAAAGCAAAGGGCCCCTTCATTCCCTTCTGGAAACTTGGTAACCTAGCCGTAGGCTGTTTTAAACCGGAACAACTAAGGGAGACCACACGACAACTCTTTAGAAATCCCATACAGTAGTTGGACTGTTGGGAAAATACACAGCGATATATGGAGCAGCCACCCCACCCCCTCCTCGGACAACTACACACAAAACTACCATACATCCAGACCTGGGGTCAGATGTGCTCGTCACAGCATTACACCACAAGGGTTAAGAGGAAGCGCTCAAAAGATTACAGCTAAAAAGAGGAATAGTAATGAAATACAGAAGGAAAAACGTCCAAAAAAAAAAAAAAAACAGCCAAAAAACACAAATGATGCATCATTTGTGGGGGGAAGATCATGACCAGTGTGTGTGCAGCTATGGTGTCCGTGTGATACATATTGCCTGAGAGAAAGACAAGAGAGTGAAAGAAAGTGTGTCAACTTCGGGGTCACTCTACTCAATGGGATCTCCCCCCCAAGGCGGGCTCTGTAACATACATTCATCCTCGCAGTGAGACCAGATCCAAACGGCGCGGAACAGAAGGGGATCTTCAACTATTTACGGCATATTCACCGACAAACACTGGTCACATGTGTGTTCAGTTAACAGCATGTCATCATGTGCTGGATGCTGACTGACCGGCTGGCCGGTTTGCTGGCCAGCTGCAGTATTTGACAAGCTGATTGTCATTTCAGAGAGCAGAGCCGCAAAACTGCTGTCGTCTCATGATCCCCATGATGTCATGCTCTCCCTTTAGACCAACAACAACAACTGTCACATGAATACATATTAGAGGGTGGGTGGGTGGATGAGGGGGGAGGACTCAGGCCTGGCTCACATGACCAAGCCTGACAGGTAGAGGATGGTAAACAAAAAACCTAAGTCTTTGCATTTGTAGATTCTCTCTGTGAATCTGTGGTAACGAGCAGAGTCAATCTCACGTTTGACTTGACAATTTAGACATTTCCCCAGCGTTTGTCCACAAATGTTTATATCTATTTCCCCTTTCTTTTGGTATTTGGTTATTTTTGTCCACAGGCCTATTGTTATTTCTATCTCTGTCTCAGTTTACTGAACTGAAAACAGAGAAATCAGCACCAGCTGCAGCTACGTTCACAGGTGACTGTTCTGTGCTTGTAATGTGCTACAGGCCTATTCATCTGGCAAGCTAATATACAGATAAACACACATAAAGTAATTTTCAGATAACTTACTCATTATTATATGAATTACTCATTCAGTCTATAAACTGTCACAGGATTTCTCAGGCTTCACGTCTTTTGTTCTGCAACCAAAAGTCCAGAAAAAAACCAAACACATTAAATCTACAAATGACAGCAAACAGAGCAAGGAGCAAATCCTCACATCTGGGCAGCTGCAATGACTGAATCTTTGGGAGGTTTCCTCCATGTCTGACTCCAGATATTTACTCTGGTTAGTGGCCATTCATTCTCTACCGTTCGTCTAATCGATTTATCTTCAAGAGTGAGTCTTTACAGTGACATCAAGGAGGAAAATAACCTCAGGGCTGAGTGCCATAAGCTACCAATGATCTCTGCACAAACCACATCTACTGACTGCACCCTCCCTTTGCAGCTCATCACGAGATTTCCTCCTTATTACTACAATCAAAAACATATAGGCTGACACAAATCAGCTCTCCTCTACTAGAAACACTAGTGGGACATGATGATGGTGCTTTTTCATTTAGTGAGGAGCAGCATTAGCAGCAGCAGCCTCATCATTACATCACTGCCTGCTGCTGAGGGGCTGCACATTTACAATCAGAGAGAGTCTGCAGGAGGCACGGACGGTGATCTGAGCGGAGCATTAAAACATATATAAGAATACACACACACACACACACACACACAGAGCAGCAGACATTAGGCTGAAACGGAAGTGGCTGGCCCTGTCATTTGAGCATCAGTAACAAGGTGGTGGTGGTGGAGGGGGGTGGTTGATGGCTGTGAAACCGTCTAAAGCGCCTCGCCTGATCTTTTTTTCCATGCTTTGGCCCGGTTGGCGTGGATGGAGCTAGTGATGGTGGTGGTGGTGGTGGAGAGGAGGGGAGGGGTTTAGCGAAATGATGAAAGAGGAGGTGAAATAGAGCCGGGCCCCGCTCCACCACATCCCCTACCACCACCTGCCTCGGTAAAGGAAAAAATAAAAATAAAACAAAATAAAAACGCTGCCATCGGGTCATAACACCGTCCTGCTCTCCATCTCTCCATCGGCGTGCACTTGCTACGACAGGAAACCCTCTCTCCTCACCCCACCCATCTCTCCGGGAGCTAACGGGGATTCCATTCATGTGTCGGAATAATCCGCGGAAGGAGAAAAAAAAACTTCACACACAATGATAATAATAATAATTATTATTATTTTAAAAAGGAGCTGAAGGGGTGGGTGGACGATTTGTCAACCCTGTGAATTATCTCGTTTGTGCATTAACACACGAGTAACGGGGGGAGAGGAAGGGAAAAAAAAAAGCAGCAGCGTCTCCAGCCATCCTCTCTCCCCGCTCACATCAGCAGCTCCATCCGCCGCTCTGCCTCCACCTACCTGTAAATTTCATGTCCGTCCGGCGGTATCCGAGAGGCGGAGGGGACGGTGCGACCGAGGTCCGACGTTTGCTGGTCTTTTTTTATTTTATTTTTACCCCTCTATCTCTTTTTTTTTTGTAGCCGTGTGCGCCTTCGTCTTCTGTGCCGACTGATGCTCTAGTTTCGCCCAGTGGCTCCCCGGTGCTAATCCACCCCACACAAAGAGCAGAAAATGGCTGCAAGTGCATTTTCTTAAAGGGACAGTAACCTCCGAGTGATGGGCCGCTGTGATGGTGAGGAGCAGAGCCCCCATCCACACACCCCAGACATGTTGATTCACTTACAAGAAAAGCTTTAATATATATATATATAATCAAATCTGTGCAGAAGAAACACTTTTTTTTAGCTTTCACATTACAATTTGTGTTTGTGGGTGACAGAGGGGGGAGGTGTGATCAGATGAACTTTGGTCCTTGGCATGAAGTAGATCACAGGGTTTTTTTCCCTCTCTAATAGGAAAGAAAACATTAAATTATAGGTCATATATCACTACTACTGCGCTTATAATCCATCTGTGGTGCTCATGGTGATAGTGCTTTTTTATATTTTGTTTGTTAGTCCTATGTATTTTTGTTAAATGTTACAGATAATACTAATTCAATAAAAAAAATGGCTGGAGTCATATTGGGTATTGTGTGGCTGGCTAGAGGACTGACTGACTGCTTGATGGCTGGCTGTGTGGCTCTACTTGCTGCGAGGCCAAATGACACATGATCTGAAAGTGCTCATCCTACGCACAAGTGAGTCTTTCCGCAAGTATATCTGCGCAATCTCAATCTGTTTAATTCACGAGTTCTGTGGCTTCTATTTCCTAAAAGCTGGCCTACACTGAAATGAGATAAGATCAACCTTTATTGATCAGCAGTAGGCAAATTCAGCTGCAGCACAATGAAAGAAAAGACTACAGGCTAATAATGAATAATAGAGCTGTATTAAAGTAGAATAAGAAAAGAATGTAACATAACAAACTAAAAGAACATTTGGAGACAGAATAACAGAATAAATAGGCTTTATCGGACAAAGCTGAGCAAACTGAGCATGTTTTATTGTCTTGCAATAGACATTCACCTTTGACCTGCAACTGATATTTTGTCACAGCATGTGTGGCAAAGTCTGTCTGAGCCAGAGCTCTGCATTACTCGGAGTTCCATCTTTGGCCACTACACCTGCAGAGCAGAGTGCACAAAACATTTTATACTTCCAGCTATGTGTGACCAAATCAAGACTGCATTTCTGTCTTGTATTTAACCATGTTATGTGACCTTCAGGAGAATACACAACTGCAGGCAAGAATATGTTGCAGCTTGAACAAGTTTTAGGGACATTTTGAAATGTAGATTCTGAGTTACATTTTAAACCTAAATAACTGACTCTTACACTTTGTGGCTACTTCAGGAACCATTTTCATTTCTGAAAAGCAAATGGATCATATTTTTTTAATATATATCTAACAAGCCATATATCTATATGTAACAAGTGTGGAGAAAACCTATCAGAGAGAAGACATAAAGAGCATTTAATGACAAGAGATTCATTTAATCAGTGGGTTAAACATCACAATCTCGCCTGTTTAATGTACAGAGAGCTTATAGTATATTTGGAAACCTAACGTACAGCTGCAGTGAGCAGCAGGCGCTGTGTGAATGGACTGTGTGAGGCTTGTCTAAAACAGGCTGTATACATAGGAGAGAGATAAAGTGCAAAGTCAAGGGATCCGAAACTCTGTGTTTTGTAATCATCTCACGCAAAATAACTTCACAGACATTTGAAAAACATTAGACACGCATGTGGTGATAAATCAATAAATAAAATAAATATAGCTGTTTCATAGTCCCTCAGGTCTTCTCAGGGTTCACAGGTCAGACAGGGAGGCCAGCTCATGCAGGAGGAGAGCAAAAGACGGACGATCCTCCGGTTTCTGAGAATGAGAATATCAAACAAACAAAAAAAGTAAAAAGGGATTGTTACAAAGAGTTGCGTGTGTCAGCTGTTCTTTACGAGGATTATGTTTCCTGTGCTCACCTCCTTCCAGCACCACTCCATGAGCAAGTGGACGGCGTCTGGGGCCAAGCGTGGCTTCAGGAGCCGCAGGCCTGAGTTCAGGGACTCCACCACTTCAGCGTTAGTCCGGTTCTCGTAAGGTAGACGGCCCTCGTTAAAGACCTCCCACATGAGCACACCTGAGCAGGGGCGAACAGTTGTTATACAGCAAACACACCTACAGAGAGACTGACTGTTGCTCAGTTAACCTTTTGAGGGATGAAATAGAAACCAAAATCAGTTCTGCTGTTTTCTGATCAATCATTTGCATGTGTGTGGTTGTTCCATTTGCGCACACCATTCAAAGTAGGAGGACTGACTGGCAGTTTAATTATAAATTTGACAGTCATGCATTTTTCTATTTAGCAACTTTTTATACAGTCTTGCGCTGCCCACGGACTTAATGAGAGAGAACCATAACACTAAAGGTTTGTTATAGAATGCAAATAGCACACATTTCTAATATACAGTGTCACATTTAGCTGTACACCACTTCCCATTTTTTCTTTCTTTTTTACATCACCGAGGGTATTTGTGGACTTACTTAATGTATTTAAAAATGTATTAAATATTCACATTTGCTACACGCAGCCACCGTGTAATGTTATGATTCAACATCACAGCGGGGCCAGCTAAAGTTGACATGATCCCACGCTTCCAATAAACTGCTAATAGATCTAAACAAAATAAGATACATAATTGACCTAGAAGGTGTTTATTTCTCAAATCAATCCATGGGAGTTTTTCTTTTTTAATTAAACATATTTATTTTTAGCATCTGCTAGAAAAAAAGCAGGTCTCAACTTCTGAGCCCAGGATCTTGTCCCAGTGAACTGTGAAATGTCACTGCCTGTTTAAGTTCTTAAGCAAATGGCGATGGTCCTCACAGTATTTAATTCCTGCAGAATACTGCAAATCAACAACTTGGCATTGCATTTATCCTGTGACAGGGAAACACAATGACTTAGCCAGCAAAACCTTTTTGGTGAAAGCCATCCATGTAACCCAAAAATGACATGAGAGGTTAAAGAATAGACTGCAAAAATAGCCAGTGAGACCCAAATAAAATAACTGAAAAGCTCAGCAATAGACGGATGGACACACCGAATGACCAGACGTCCGACTTGCTGCTGAACTTGCAGTATCTGATGACCTCCGGCGCCGACCACTTGACAGGGAACTTGGAGCACTGAGAGCTGGTGTACTGATCATCAAGCACAAATCTGAAAGTGTGGAGATCAGATATGCATCATTATGCCATCATAAATATACCACTGTGTGATCCAAAAGTTCCTCACAATGTAGCGCAGGGCACAAAGAATGAGACAGTGTGTGGAAAGCATACCTGGTCATACCAAAGTCAGACACTTTCACCTCATTGTTCTTTGAAACAAGACAGTTTCTGGCAGCCTGCAGAAAGAGGAAAGAGGAAAACTTGACTTTCCTTAACAGAGTTTCAAAAGTATCCTAAAAAAAAGTTGTCATCTGCTGGTTTACCAGATCTCTGTGGATGAAGTTGGAGCTCTCCAGGTAAGCCATCCCCTCGCTGACATCCAGACACATCCCCAACATCACGTCCTGAGTCAGACGCCCTTTCCTGGCTCGCAGGTACTCTGACAGGCAGCCGTTCTCCATGAACTCGAACACCAGGCAAATGGGAGAACGCTGGGTGCACACGCCGTACAGCTGGACTAGCTTGCAGTGGGACAACCTCCTGTTCAGGCACATACAGACGCATACACACACACGTCAAACTAAGTGGTTTTGTGGGTTCACTTTGCTCGAACCGTGCGGGGGGGAGGTGCACACTCACATCATGACTCTCGCCTCCTCTTTAAAGTCCTCGTCTGACATGCACTCTTCTCTTATCATCTTCACCGCCACCTTCCTCTCCCTCCAGGTGCCTTCCAGCACCAGCCCGAACTGGCCGCTGCCTAACTCCTGACCCAGGGTCAGCTCCTCGGGGTCCACTTCCCACTGATCTGCTGAGCAGCAGATAGGTGGCGAGCAAAAACGCTGATATCAGTGAATACGGCCAAATGGGCAAGACAATAACTTTGTATAATAACTAGCAGTGTGCTTCTTTGTTTTACTAATTACAATCAAAGCATTATGAATGTTTCAGGTATTTGCCAGGGTGTTACTGAACACACCCTGCGTATGATTCTTTGAGAGCCACAGGCAGTCAGCAAAAAACTGGAATTTGCAAACATTAAAGTCTGATTGCTTTGAGTTCCAGTTCAACACATTTACACAACATTAAGATCCTCTAACCTTTTGAGAGATCACTGATGTCCTGGGAGCAGCCCCCGCCTTGAGAGACCGGGTGCCTCAAACGTGTTATAAGTCCTGTCACGTGGATAACGCACAGAGGTATCAGTACAGTATTGATTAGAAGAAATTATTTGGGTTAGCAAATCATGGGTTTTTTTTTTATCAGATGAACTTCCCCATCCCCTCCCTATCTCTTCATCTTTACACTGTTGCATGCGGAAAGTCAACACACTTACCGGCAGCATTGTGTTGGTGGTAATGGATGAGCTCAGGAATGGTGCTGAACAAGTACTTCTCTGCCAAGTAAAATGTGGCCTCTCCCGTGTCTGCCTGTCTGATCTGGTAATGTTTCACCCTGGGATTCTTCTCTCCATTCGACCTGCATGTAATAAAGAGGTGTTTATAGTAAACTACAGTAAAGGAAGTTTGTATAAGATGAAAGAAAAATGAAAGATACGCAATTTAAAATTACTGCCATGACACAGTAGTTGTGTAAAGTTTCATTCAAATGTCATCAATGTCATCTTTGTGTTATCATTATTTGTCACAGTTTGCTTAAGTAGGAAGGAAAATTACCCTGGTGCTTTGGTGAAGACCGATACTGTGTAGACTCCTGCCTGTCTCGAGTCACGGACCATGAAAGCACCTTCTTTTCCCTAGAAATGCAGTATTGAAAAAGCATTAAATAACTGAAACACATCTGTAAAACACATCAGACCTGCTCAGTGATTGATTGTGCAATCTGTGCCTGGTACTGGCACTGGCCGAGCAGTCGCTCTGCGTAATAGATGATGGAAGGCTGATCCGCCTCCAACTTGCAAAACTTAGCAAAGCACTCTACGGCAGGAAATTCAGTATTGGAGGAAACACTGTGGTCGTGAGACATTTTTCACGTCCCATGTCACGTAACATTCTTATTGTGCAGGTGCATTTTGCATTAATTTTGCAAAGCAAGACTACTGTAGGTGGCACAGTCACAGCAAAAGTGCACCGCGTCAAGCAGGAGGAGCGCGCTACCTGCTAATTGGCATCAGGATTATTATTTGGAGCATTCTTTGATTTATTCATTTATTTATTTTAGTTTTCAAAAATCAGCTGGGAGCATAAACAGATGAAAACTGAATTAACGTCAGATTCTTAGACAGTGACATTGCTTTTACCTCTTTCATTAACAAATCCTCTGCTTCCCCCCTGGTTATGTTTTTGTTGTACCATCTGTGGGAAAACAAATTAAACACAATCAGAATTAATTCTATAGAGGCCAGAATGGCTTTACAGATATCCGCATGTGAACTTTCAGAAGAAATTAAATCGGACTCACTCAAATCTCTCATAATTGTTGCCAGATTTCTCAGCTACATAAGTGCTGGGTACAAAACCTGTTTTCCTGATGAGGCAAAACATTTTTATTAATCATGGGCACTTAATCTTTCTCACTATTCAAAAGAGGCGAAAGTTGTAACAAAGACTGCGATGGGTCTTCATGTGGCTTACCCCTGGTCATCCCTTACGGCCCACCAGTCAGCATGGGAGCAGTTGATCAGGGTGTACTCTTGGTCTTTCTGAAGAGGCAAGTCGTCGGCTCCCAGCGGCGTGTAGTCTTGTAGAGCGATGACCATCCGCTGTCCTGCAACATGCAGTCCCATCTGTCAGAGATAAAAAAGGAAACTAAATAAAAAGAGATTTCAAACAACACAAGCTGTGTGAATTCCAAAGCAACAAATTCTTTTTTTTTTTTTCATGGGGGGAACTACAGGGGAATATTTTAACGAACACAGAAGGCTTTAGAGCAGCGTATGTTCAGACAGGGTAGCTGTAAATAAATAAATAAGTAAATAAAGCAAGCGGGTTCTTTTCGGCTTTACTTTTCTCTTCAGCTATAGAAGAGAAATGTAGGATAAAACAACAAGTTGCATAAATACAAAATAATTAATTAGATCTATTAGAGATGTCAAAGGTCGCTGTGTGGAAAGGGATGATAAGTTTTTTTGCCAAGGAAGCAGCCAGTAATTTGAACAGTATGGACAACCACACAATTCATATTTTACCAATGCGTAATCAAAGAAAGTGGTACCTCTGGATCCGGGAGTTTAGGAAGTGGCTTTTTAGAAGCTGTGGAGAAATTAGAAATGACATTAAAGCAGAGAGCGCTTTCGGCACATCCAAAATTACAAAGCGACAATTTCACACTGGATTTCATTAAACTGTCAGTTACGTAACAACACTACATTTAGATCAAGATCTAGAGTCGCCCCAGCCGTGGTTAGATTTGCGTCACGTTTAAAAAAAAAAAAGATTAAAATTACTTTACATTATGTTGGTAAAACAAACACACGTATTAGATGAAAATCTACATGAAATGAGGAGATAAGAAGAAGAAATGGCACAAACCATAGCCCACTGGGTCGTATACTAGACAACCTGTCGCCAGCTTCTCTGTTTGTTGGCAGCATCTCCATTTTCCATCCATCCAGAAGTTTGGGTGGTACTTTGCCACCAAATTGTTATTTTTTGTCTCTATATCAAACAGAATAAAGATGTTTGACATATCAGGCTTATGAATTAGTATTATATTATTACGGAGAATCTGTTGTCGTCTGAAACATGGCGTTTTCGAGTTGCTTACCCTCTTTGAGAGCTCGGACCCATCTCTGACGGCAATCATTATCCGGGGCAAAAATGTAGAGGTAATGATTGTCATGGAAAACCTGTTTTGCATTTGAGAAAATGCTGCTTTCATTTCATGACATGCCATACTTGTGCTACACCTTTAATCATGAATTTGACTTACTGTGTAGGCTTAGGGTTAGGATTAGCCCTAACCACCTAACAACATATTTAAATGTTGTGAATTGTTAAGCGTGTATTCTTTGAGAAACTGAGAACCTCACCTGAAAAGGGTACTTATAGTTGCATGGGATGGGAACATCAGTACACACAATTTCCACACACTTGATTCTGTACAGCTCGATGCAACCTTTCATCAACGGCTTTTTCTGGAAGGACAAGATTTTTACTTTACGTACTAACGCACACACAGTAGATTAGATTAGAAATATATTTTGTTCCCAGAAATCATAATTTACTGTTTCTAAACTTTCAAATTTAAAGTCAGTGTATTTGTTGATAAAGTGTATACTCACCCCCGGACGGCGCTCAGAATACTTCAGGTCTTGGGTGTCCAATACAAAATACCTCTCCTTGTAGTTACATGGTGACGTTCTTTTCTTTTGCTGGGATTTTTTAATCATAGTTCCCTTCAAAATCACCCTGGGGAACATGGTAACAGCTCTGAACAACACTGGTGGGCTTTGGCTCACGGACAGAGGCAGAGTACTTTGCAGTGACAGAAAAAAAAACTGTAGTGGATGAAGACTCGATAGAAGCCTTGAAGCTTCCGGCACAAAGTTGTTGCACTCGGTAAACCACATCCTTACGGCATGAAATGGGGCGTGCTAACAAACTCGCAACCATGCACACACACTCAAACAAACACACACAAGCACTTTCACTGTGTATGTTTGCAATGAGTGTGCAGCAACAGCAGAGTGAATCTTTCATTTCTACTCTTTTCAACAGTTTCCATCAAAAATACCTGCCTTGAAGGTAATAAGTTGAGTGGAGTTAATTCAACAACAAAATCAGAGCATAAAGCAAATTTCACCTCCAAAACAACACCAACTGAACACTTTACACTTGCTTAAACTTAAACTTCTCCGTAGTTCTCACGTTTGTTGCTGTCATGATGCAGATTTGTCAAGACGAGATTTTCTGTCCTCACTATCGTCACATCTGTCTCTGCCTTTAAGTAGCACTCGTGAGATGGTTATAGTTTTCTTGTTGCTTTTAATCGCTCTCAAGCAACAATAAATTTGTGTTCAGGTGATCATGAAGAGAGAAAAAAGGTGATTTCTGTATATTGTTCAGAAATAATCCTCAGAGTGGTTGAAAGATATCATCCTAGAACGTTCAAGTTTAAAGCAAAACTCACAATTGAAACAGTTCATCCTGATAAAACGTGAAAGATTTATAGATGGATCCTATAGCACCACCATCAGGAAAATTGAGCCTACTATTTGGTCTGCATTCAAGTTTTGGAAAAGGACTGCCATCTGGTCTCTGTCAATTTTCACCGAAGGTAACATACTTTTTTGTCAAAAGGAATAAGAAGTAAGAAATGAAAACAATTAGTATTAATATTTATGTTACTTGTCTTAAGATTTAGAGCTGTGCTTTATCTCACGTCATACTCCTTAAGTTCTAATAATTACTACCAAATTGAGGTCTTTGACAACTTTTCAAAACAAACTTCCAGACAGCCTGTCTGCTGTGGATTGTGGTCTGGTCGGTGTGTATATGTGAACATGTGTATGTGTGTGTAGTCCTAACTCGTCAAGAGTGCAAATACAACATCATACAGAGAAACAAACACCTGGTGGAAAAGACCACAAACAAGTAGGCTAAATGGTTCATTTGAATAATGTGAGGAATATAATGGATGGAACATAAAGGAGACCTTATAAAACTGTATTCACAAAGGACTGGTTTAAAATATAATTTAAAAATTACCATGTTCATATATGAAAATATAATTTGATTGAAACATCAAAATTTAGCAAGCAACTGCATAAATAACTTAAAAAATGTGGAATGTTTGAATTGTATTATTTACTGTGTACAGTAATACTCTCTACACTGCAGTAAAATAATCCTGTGTTGGATCTACATTTAGGTGATTTTTGTTGAAAATGTATAACATGTGACTAACATGTGAAAGGGGAAAAACAGATTCTTAAGGACAATTGAACATATTTGTAATGTACTTACACACTGTCTGGGACAAAGTTAAACAGATTTTATAAGAATGTCTTTTCTTAAAAACTAATATATTTCCATTTATCATAATACATAAATTTAGTTACTTTATGTATTTTCCTCATTTTTATTATAAATTTACTAAATGTCTTATATGTTTCAGTGGTGCTTATATCCTGCCATTGTACTTAGTAGTGTTATCTTCTGCACTATAGTTTTAGGAGGACGTGTTGCTTAATTGTAAAAACAGTGAAAGTAAAAAAATATGCGTTGAAGTTAAAGTCACTTTAAGTCAGCAGTTAAATGCACGTTTTACATAAATGCTAATCACAGCGCTATAACTCATCCTATGAACAGAGGCTGTGCTTTTTACTTCATCTCCTCATGTTGAGAAATCAAGCCATCTTTTACCACATACTCCAAAAACAACCTCACACAAGATGAATGAACCATCGATCGTTCGTGCAAACCTAGCGGCCAATCAGCGTGGAGTTTGTCCGTCGGGTGCTGTCCAATCAGCGCGGCCAAAAACGTGTCACGAGCCCGGTTCAGCGAATGGCAGTGAGACAGAAACGGGCGTCCATGTCAGTGCATGGAGGAAGCTAAGCTAGTCATGAATTAGCTAATTGTCCGAGAACATATCTGTTTCTTTTTTACAACTAAAGTCTGCATTCAGCAACCGAGGAGGCATTTCACAGGTGTGTAGACAGAAGTGCCAACGCTGTGTTTTAATTCTTTTATTGTGTTTGTTAGCATTTTCTGCCGATGTAACTAATTGGCACTACTGCTAGCTCACCATTAGCCACATAGCTTGTTAGCTCCGCTTATTTCTAAAAACATCTCTTCTCGTTTTGGACTGAAGTGTTGCGGATTCAGCAGGGTGTGTAAACGTAGATGGTAATTGATCATCAGTCATGTAGGCTTGTTACTTTACTCCCGTACTGACAACAAGAGGTTCCTTTTTTCAGCCGTATTTGGTCTACTAAAGCGGTCAAACGTTGAATCTGTTGTCAACAAAAGCGAAAATAACTGTCATAAGTCGAACAAACTAAATATAAAGATGTAATTTTTTTTTTGTATATTTGTTCACAGATAAATATGTGTTAATATACTCTCTCCTTCTTATTATTGTTATTATTATTATAGGAACATTAGATGAGTGACCTATTTCTAAATCTGCAACATCATTATTTTCCTCAACAACATTTAAGTGAACAATAATTTACTTTTAATCCATGTTTCTGACTAGTTTGCAGAGTTGCATTTTTTAAATACAAAAAATATAAAAAGCACCTGAAACAAATATTGTCACAGTAAATTAAAACAGTACATAAAGGTGGATATCATTAAACCATAACATTAAATTTAACTCATTGTTAAATTTAAATTTATTTAATATTACTTTATTAATACACTTTCCAGTATTTTTAAAGTGGCCATCCTTTATTTTAGGGTTTTCTCTGGGGAACTCTTGATATTGACATTTTATGTATTGCACAACTTGTGCAGTTGTGTAACACCATAGTACTGCATGTGTGCATGATAGTATTGCAGCCTTTGATACTGTTGCGTGTGCTGTCACTTATATTCAGTTTCTTATTATTATGTATGTTACAGTAAAAATTGTACAGGAGGAACCTTGTGCAACTCAAAACCTTTGTACAAAATGTAACATCTTCCTTATTTTTCAAAGAATAATTTGTTTTGCATTGATCTGGTAAGGAAAATATGACTGAACATTTTTTGTGGTTGCTCTTTCAGCTCAGCATCATGGGTGAGCCACAGCAGGTTAGCGCCCTGCCTCCTCCGCCTATGCAGTATATCAAAGAGTACACAGATGAGAACATCCGCAAGGGTCTGGCTCCCAAGCCGCCTCCACCCATCAGAGACAACTACATGATGTTTGGCAACCAATTCCAGTGTGACGACCTCATCATCCGACCCCTGGAGAGCCAAGGCATTGAGAGGCTCCATCCTATGCAGTTTGACCACAAACGGGAACTGAAGAAGCTCAACATGTCCATCCTTGTGAACTTCCTGGACCTGCTGGACATACTCATCAAGAGCCCTGGCAGTATAAAGCGCGAAGAGAAGCTGGAGGACTTGAAGCTTCTTTTTGTTCATTTGCACCACCTGATAAACGAGTACAGGCCACATCAAGCCAGGGAGACGCTGAGGGTGATGATGGAGGTGCAGAAGAGGCAGAGGCTAGAGACAGCTGAGAGGTTCCAGAAACACCTGGAGAGAGTAGTGGAGATGATCCAGGGGTGCCTTGCCTCCTTACCCGATGACTTGCCACAGATGGAGAGTGCAGATGGTGCCAGTGATGGGACAAGGAGTGTGTCAGCAGTAGCTAGCGTCAGTTGTTCCTCTGGGCAGGCCCCCAGGCTGAAAACTGAACCAATGGATGTAGAGGAAGCAGGTGCCAGCTGTATGGCAGCAGGTCACCAGGACAAGAATGCCTCTGCTTCAAAGAGAGACAAAATATGGGACAAGGATGCTGCCATGTGCAGTATTATTGATGAAATAGCTTAAGATTTATGTACAGTAGTGGTGTTTCTTTTTTTTGTATGCCCGAAATGTTTGTTTATTTGCTGTACTTAGCACAAGTATGACAAAGTTTTCTGTATTTTCACAGGGCCTGAAATTCTGTCTGGATTTGAGAGGTGTTTTATTTAAAAGCAATCTGCAGACATTGAAAATTCCTGTGAAGATAATTGTAAAATGTAAATATTACACAGATTAACTGGGGTGTCAACTCTCAGTTTTTGTAATAAAACCAATAAAGAATCTTTCAGCTCCAGGGGAAATGAACTTCTTTCACAACAGCACAGTAGTGTCCACCAAAATGTTTAAAACATTTCAGGGATACTTTGTCACATCAGAGAGATTTTCCATGCCTTTGATCCATTATATGTGTTGACATCACATTATGTTTAAAGAGTATATAAAGCATCTCACTGTGTCCAGCAAAACAGTAATATTCTTATAGTGTGGCCATGGGAAGGTAATTATGTATAGACTGTGGCTGGTTATATAGTCAGCCCCCCTTCCTCCCCCTCTCAAGCCCTTTCACCTCAGGGTTGCACGACAGCACCTAACAGCATAACCAGTGTTTTGTTGCTTTGTTAGTGTAACACATTCTATCAGCAGCACTTCATGAAGTGCTGCTGATAGAATGTTTCATGAAGTAAACTCTATCACACACACACACCTCTTTAGAAGCTTCCTAAATTCCTGACATGCAACACAGCCAGATCACATTTGACTATTGAAATTAGGTCTACTTCTCTTTCACCGAGGTATGTTTAAACTGATCGAGTGACAATTTGAATGAGCCAAGTGAGGTCTTTGTGCAATAGACTTTCCCCACAGTGGTTTGTTTAAAAACAGACAGTAGAAATGACACATCTTCCATCGTCTGCCGAGGAGTAGATACTTGGGAAGCCCAGGCAAGCCGACTGTAAGCCTCTTTATGCTCATCCTATATAAAGCATGTCTCTCACAGAGGGGTCTGGAGCTCTCTGAGGCATCGGCTTATTCAAGGATTCAAGGATTCAAGGATTCTTTATTGTCATTTCAACACATGTAGAAAAACATGGGCTAGAAACGAAA